>PVKM010049623.1:0-10925 GCA_004027735.1 Carollia perspicillata
TAATGGTGGTGGCTCAGAGAATTAACAGTGATATGAAGAAGTGGAAATGTTGAAGGACTCGTAAGCATAATAAATGTTAACATTTTTACCACATTTTACCTTATGTCTTCCTACCCATGATCTAATTAGTTTCTTCCATTTCACAACATTAACTAATACGAATAGACACTTTGAACTTCCAGAGGACAAAAGGATGCCATATAAAACCCACATTATCTTTTCTTAAAAATTTGAATTTATCAGGGTGACATCGGTTAATAAAATCATATAGGTTTCAGGTATATTGTATTGTGTGTTCACTACCCCAACTCCAGCGTCTTTCCATTACCATTTATGTTCTTATTACCCTCTTCTGCCTCCCCCTTAACCCTGTCCATCTGGTAACCACCGTACTGTTGTCTGTATCTATGAGTCTGGGTGTGTGTTTGCTTAACCTCTTCACTCCTTTCACCCAGCCCCCGGCCATCATTGTCTTCTCGTTGTGACTTGTGTGTAACAGTGAGCCTGGGTTAGGTCGAGCCATTAAAGAAACAGATGAAGATGTATTCCATTGTCTTCTCCTTCCAGAGGAGGGAAACTGAACAGCCCATGGGAACATCTCTGAAGACAAAACCCTCACAGGTCTTCTCCATGATTCTAAAGTTTCTGAGCATCTGCTTCCCATCTTTTGCCTCCTGTGTTGGCGAAGATGAAGCGATACCCAGTTTTCAAGTCCCAGAACTCTCTAGGTTCATCACTCACACTGTTGCAAAGCAAATATTTTCCCCCGGCCACAGGTGTTATTTCCAAAAAGCTTGTTCTCTTCTGATTTCCCCCGTTTGCTTTCACAGAAAAGTAAATGTCTGTTGTCCTCAGCTGCTTATGGTGATAACATATTCCACAGAAGTAAAAAGACTAAGCCCCATAAGGCAGAGACACAAAGGGAAGAATCTGACAGTCCAGAAGACGAGTAAGTCCTGGGCGCTGCAGCAAAAAGCCCAGATGTGTTTTCTTTCGCCGGGTGCTGTGCAGACAGATTGCACTGGCTCTTTCCCAGAATTCATTTCAGACTCCAGAGGAAGGGTCTGAGCCACATTTAGATTCTTCTTGGCTTACCCTCTCCAGAGTCAGACTGCCCTAGAAAGGGGCTCTTGCTTCCAGCCTCAGGGTGGGTGATCTCACCCAGGTGTGTTATTGCTCAATAGGAAGAGTAACAGCTGGACGAGGCCACTATTCTGGCCCCGTCTGCTACAAGCTCACCATGGGAGCTCAGGCCCTATCACACAAGTGATAGTTTTGGGGTATATTTTTGCCTGACCACAGAATAAAATATTTTCTAACTCTAGGATTAACAGATTGACCTGATCCCAATTTTTATAAATCACCAACAAATTTGCCCAGATTTCTTAGCTGGTTTTGCTTTCTGCAAAATGCCCACACCGGTTCTAGTACCCTACCCTGGAGCTCTGGTTTCCTGCCTTAACTCTGTGTGTTAGTGAGTAGTTAATTTGCATATGAATGAGGAAATTTCAATAATTTCAGATACCAGAACCATTTTCCTAGCTGCATTTAAAGATGATTGTAGTATGGGCAAAATGCTGCCTTTTTCTGGACTAGAGATATCCCGAAGACAGTTTGTATGCCAAGCACACAGTACGAATTTTCTAGTAGTTCATTTGTACAGGAAGTGCCCACCTGCACATCAAATTGAGCCAGTTCCCATGTTAAAGTGACAATCTGCTTGCAATTTTTCATTTCATGAGTTAGAGTGAATGAGTGTGTCGTCCTGTCTTATCTACTCTTGGATTGGTTTCCTACTGACACCTTATGTACCTCTACCCATTTCTCTGTCTCCTCACATCCTTTTTGGTTTTGCTCAGGGAACACAAAATAATTTTTAGATGAACATAAGCAAAACCCTATTTAAGGAGAAGCATTTGTTGAAAACAACAAAAGGGCCATTATGAAATACATTCCAAGAGTTGAGCTTTCCCATCAAGGGCAATTGACATTTGTCATTTTAAACTTCAGGGTCAGTGGAAGAGCATTGGAAATTGACTTCTTTCAAACACTTTAAATCTTGGATGCTTAAAGCAAGAAAAAATTCTTGAAAGGCCCACATGGAGCCATATCTCACCATAAGATCCCCTATCACATAGGCAGTGATTCTTGGTTCTAAAACTCGTTCATATCATAAAATTCTGCTAGACTTTACCACTAGCAATCTGGTTTTATCATCTCTTACCTCTTTAGTAATGGAATTAATAGCTATATGGGGTTATGTAACAGGGTGCAGCCAAGAGGGGAGGTCCAAATAGGGATTTGGAATGGGGTGCAGAACTCAAGGTGTTTAGGAAATATTAGAAAAATATGTAGGATGTCCTCACCCCTTACCCCGCACAGATGTGAGTTAGGGGAAGGGACACATGGAGCAGGAACATGGAGAGCTGTTTTGCATAGCAACAGTTTTGTAGCTAACCTCTGGCATGGTCATTTAACATATCTATAACCTTTAACTGGTTGCATAGATATGTTAAATAGCTGTGGCCATGCCTTGAGCCAGGGGGATGGAAGGGATTTCCACCCAAGATGTAACTGGGAGACAACTCCCCCTGGTTACAGCGCCTGCATGAGAGCTTGGAGATGATTGGCTCCACACCATGGGGCCACACCTGCCCAGATCCACCATGGCAGCCCAGTAAAGCTGGGAAGATACAGGAGTGCTGGCAAGTATAGCCAATTGTGGGAGGAGTCAGAAATGGGGCTGCAGAGGAAGATTGGAGAGGAGATTTGAACCTGGACATGGCAGCCATTGGGAGGAGAACCATGCAGCTTTGGCCAGAGTGGGGACTCCCAGAACCATGTGAGGGAGAATCACCATGCAGCTTTAGCAGAGAACCGCCACTTGGCTTTGGCAGAATGGTGACCCCCCCACCTCCCTGCAGCTTTGCTGGGGAGAACCACGCAGTTTGATCCTGGTCGATGACACAGCTGATGGTGTTGGGAGCCTGACTGTACTTCTTTTCTAGGGATACGGTCCCTCAAATTAGGGCAGGGGAAGAAGGAAGGACTGTGTATGGCTGTGGGTATCCTAAAGGACTTTAATATTTTAATGAAGACCTTAGGTCACTACTTTAAGTCTGTATAGCTTTAAATGAACATTTCCTTTCCTTTTCACAAACCTCTGGCATTGAGACATCTTTCCTTTGGCGGGGGTTTGGCGGGGACGAGCGAACCTAGTGGGGGATCTTTTCGGTATAGTATATCATACTCCCTTTTGTTTCTGTAACAGTTATATTGGTGACATTTTTTCATAAGGAAAGAAACTTCGAAGATGCTATTTTTTAAAAATAATCCTAAATTTTTCTTAAAATAAAGTTTTTTACAAATTCAAAGCAATATAACTTTTGCTCTAGCCAGTGTATCATTCACTTAAAAGTTAGCAACACTGATAAAGAATTTAGAATAGCATTTTCCTTAATTAGAGCATTCTCCAATGTGGAGTGCAACATAAAATCCTGACACGGGGCCCTGTTGCGAAAGAAGTGTGAGTGCTGGAATGTAGGCTTGGGTGACAACTCTGGCCAGTTTTATCTGTTACTATTTCTAAGAATTTGTGTAATCTTTGGGGAGACTCTTATACTTCACCCTCTTTGGCTACACCTTGTCACACATCTGGTTGGAAATGGAGCACATGATGTATACTTCATGCCAATGCTACAGAGATAATGAAAATAAAGTGGCTATGCTCTGATTTAAAACAATGTGACATCCAAACCACCAAGCAAACCGTTTCTAGAAAGGCACTGACACCCACCAACAAATGTCACCCAGGTCTTTTCTTTTGGTCATTCATGCATGTGCAAAGATAAGCATCCTATTCAAGGTGTGTTATAAATAGTTCTGTTCTCAGCATGTGCACTGTCAGAAGGTGAGTGGACAACCTGCTGAGGTACAAAGCAAAGCCTAAATTATACACCTCACAGTCACTTCCGCAGCTTAAGTAACAAATGGGACCTGTTCAATGTGTTGATTAAAATAACTACATTAGTTCTGAAGAAACCCCAAACACTAACTTGAAAGAACATATGCACCCCTGTGTTCATTGCAGCATTATTTACAATCGCCAAGATTTAGAAGTAGCCAAGTGCCCATTGGTAGATGAGTGGATAAAAAAGCTGTGGTACATTCACACAATGGAATACTTCTTGGCCATAAAGAGAAGGTAAACTTACCCTTTGCAACAGCAGGGATGGACCTGGAAAACATTATGCTAAATGAAATCGGCCAGTCAGAGAAAGACAAGTGCCCTATGATTTCATTCATATTTGGAATCTAATGAACAAAATAAACTAACAAACAAAATGGAAACAGAGACATGGGTGCATGGAACAGACTGATAGCTGTCAGAAGGAGAGGGGTTGCAGATCTGAGTGAAAGGTGATAGGATTAAGCAAAAAAAGGAAAAAACCTCATTGACACAGAGAACAGTATGGTGATTAGCAGAGGGAAAGGGGGCAGGGGAGGGTAGAGGAGGGTAAAGGCAGGTATAAGCAGTGATGGAAGGGGACTGGACTCGGGCTGGTGAACACACAATACGATACACAGATGACGTGCTGTGGAACTGTACGCCTGAAACCTATACAATTATATTAACCAATGCCACCCCAATAAACTCAATAGAAAAGAAAAAAGAGAAAAATAATATAAATAAGTAACTACATTACTAACCCCCTTCCAGGAACCTCAAATAAGTATAGCTATTGTTGTATACTTTCAGTATGCTTTCACAAAATTAGATTACACTAATTGCAATTGTTCATGTGAATAATTTTTTAAAAAATATTCAGTGTAGTCAGCATCAGTGAGACTATAAGCCAGTTAAACAAACAAGCAAAAAAAACACCTAGTTTTAAAGGACAAAATTCATTTGGTTTTGAACCTGTTTTCAAAAACATGTTTGAGTTTTTCTTTGGTGCTAAATATGAAAGGGGACCAAAAAAACACAGGAATTATCTTCTGAAGGGCAGGCCCTTTGAAGTACAGGCTTCCCCAACTAGGTGAATGTTCTAGGAACCCATCCGTATCAGTGTACCAACTGGTGTTGTTGTGAGAGGCTGAATTTGGCTGAAGTGACTGTTTTTAAGACTTTCAATGCATTTGCCCATTTCATGATGGTTGGTTTATGAGCGTACCTGCCCCCTACCCGTGCCATGCTGAGTGCTCAGCAGTTTTTGACCAAAAATGGCATGACCCCTATGCCCCACCCTCCCTATTCACTCACTCTTACCTGGAGCAGCCTTTTTGTTTGTTTGTTTCCTCAGATAAAAAAATGTCCTCAAAGGGAAATGTTTTGCTGATGTGGAAGAGATGAAACAAAAAATAGCAGAAGCACTAAAAGGCATCAAAATCAATAAGTTCAAAAACAGTCTTGAGCAGTGAAAAAGATGTCTCAATGGACATTTTTTTGTACTGCATCAAATGGAGAGTGCTTTGAAGGTGACTGAATTTTAAACATGTAAGAATAAACACATAATCGTTTATAAATAAATTCCAGGTCTTTTAGGTCTGCCTTCCAACTTCTCAATTCCTCAAACCCTCCACATTAATTTTAGATACAATTGTCATTATACAGAATGTGTTTTTCAATCTACCTATGTTCCTAAGTAGCTTGTTATTGACTGTTGCTGTGGCAATGGGCAATGAACTACAGAACCAGGTATTCCTCTAAACTATGGTGATAATTTTTCAGTTAACCTTATTCATGTGCCCATAGTGGTAGGCATAGGCTATTTTAGTCCCCTTTTGGAACTGAGAATCCCCTCGGTTTAAAGCAGTTTGGATTCACAAAACACCACTAAACAGCTAGTTCTGGTCTCTGTATTAATTTCAGTAGTAACTAATATCTAGAAACAAGAAAGAGACAAATGTTGAACATAAACATTTTTGCCTTTTCTTCTCTTTTATGCCCATGATAGTCCCTGTTACATATCTGAGAGCTGTAGTCTAATATTCAAACTCTACATAATGTGTTTGTATTCTTAGCATTGACCCAGTGACTTTCTACTTGACTTGTAGTTTATGATTATACGTTACTATCACTCCTCTGTAAAATATTCCAAAAGAGCAAACCCAACTGGTTAAAATAACCTTTAAGTATGTATTTGTAGAGTATCAGAGATCACGTCAATTGTGTTTTCATGAGGTAGTGGTTTGCCAAGGGGTGTGTGTGTGTGTGTGTGTGTGTGTGTATGTGTTTGCGTGAGGGGGCGCCGTGGAGAGAGGGGAGACAGAGCAAGAGAGAGAACTGCTTTACTGGTGTTAAGACAGACTGATATTTTGGGATGTAGAGGTGAGTCTTTAACTCCCTCGATTTGCTGCAGTTGAACAGTTCTTTAATAGCCAGAGTCAGAAAGGGCTATCCATAAGTCCTTTCCATAAAGTTCTGGTTGAACCATCATTTCCACCTTGATATCTTAAGGAACCAAATGAAAAGTATACAATATGGTACTTGTTAAAGATTGAAAAGTAGTACTTATTATTTATTTAATCTTCTCATAATCCTGAATATGCAAGAACCACCAAGAGGAATGGCCCATACATTCCCAGAGGACATTCGATCATTCTACCTCCTTAAAATATTGAGATACCAAAGTAAACCCCATTTTCATTTATTTAGTTACAGGTCAGAAGTAAAAGCAAGACAAGATGTGAAGCCAGACATCCGACAGCCGCCGTTCACGGACTACAGGCAGCCCCCACTGGACTACAGGCAGCCCCCAGGAGGGGACTACCAGCAACCCCCACCCTTGGACTACAGGCAGCCTCCCCTGCTGGACTACAGGCAGCACTCCCCAGACACCAGGCAGTACCCTCTGTCAGACTACAGGCAGCCCCAGGTACCACAGCCAATGAGTTCATCACAGGGCCAGAACCACAAAGCACAAAAAGTGAAACAGAATGGGAGGCAGAGAAAACAACACCCTTCCGAGACAGACAGCCCAAGTTCTATTCCTAGTTACGATATCTGGGTAATACCTACATCCTCAAAACACTCTGAATAAATACATCTATTTCAGAATAAATCAGGATAATCAATCAATCAGTGGGTGAGTGGTAATAGGATGAACTAATTCTTGTTAATATTAGTTAGCCAACTCCCAGTATATTGCCTTGTCAAAGTCGGGGGAAAAATGTTTTTATCTGGAACCTTAGAGGTTGCTACCAATGCAGAAATTTTTACATGATGTCCACAATAAAGGTATTTTAGATCCATAAATATTTGCATTGCCCCCTACCTCCCATTTGATGCTAAAGGGCCAAGCCCCTATGCATGAAGACAAGGCCAAGCCTGGCTTCGTCAGCCAGCCTGTAACAAGCACCGAGTCCCTGCTGACACAACAGTATGGTGCGTCTTATAATGGTTTGTTCAGATGGGTCTTATGGGGATTTCCATAAACCCTCTGAGCTTCAGTTTCCTAAAGGGAGGGTCTTCCTTACAGGCTATGGTGAGGACTCAACATTTACGAAAAGCACTTAGACCAGAGCTTGGTATCTAATAAATACTCAATACCTGGCAACTAGAGACCAAGATACAAACTAAATACAATTTCAACTATAGCCAATTAATTGTGTTTCATTTAGGACTAAAAATCACTTTTCACTCCCCAAATTTCAAGAACAGTGAAGGTCAGGGAATCCTGGACATGCTGCATTTAATGTGAAAGACAGTTTGATGGTGAACACTACAACTTGATATTCAGTAGTTTCATGCACAGGGAGTCACCACATTCTTTTTTCTAATCAGCAAACCTCTAATTTACACACGTGCACGCGCACGTGTGCACATACCCAGGACTGGTACGCTTATTTAGACTGTTCCACCGCAATGAAAAAGAAAACTCAAAGGAAAGAGAATTATCACCCAGGCCTGTATTTAGTAATCGCATGTTAACCAAGTACGCCGATAAACACCAAAGTGAACAACCTACAACGTAGGTCTTCCAGCAACCAAGTAAACTGTGTTCTGACCAGCTCAAACCTTTGCACTCTGTCTTTCCTTTTGCTAGACTGGAGTCAGATTACATCTCACGATGCCATGTCATGTGGAACACGTTAGATGGGAGAGAAGAAGAACAAAGGGGCGACCAACTACAGAAGATTCTTTGATAGTAAATAATTGTTTATTTCATTTTCTCCCTGACCCCAAAGGATTTTGATTATTTCACTGTGGACATGGAGAAGGGAGCCAAAGGATTTGGATTCAGCATTCGTGGAGGAAGGGAATACAAAATGGATTTGTACGTGCTGCGATTGGCAGAAGACGGACCGGCGATAAGGAATGGAAGGATGAGGGTAAGAACGGTCATTCTGATAGAATTGTCCCCTTCTGAGAGAAACCCACAGTGGCATGAGCAGGGTGCTGGGGCACGCTATTACACACACGGAGGACCTAGGTTTTACCTTCTTTCATTTTGTGACCCAGTTTTTTAAGGGTTTGGCCAAAAGTTATTTAAGAATTAGGTCATTCATTTTCCTGCTTACAGTCTTCTGATTGACGAATCTCAATATCATGTTTTACATATCTACATAGTTTTCCTAAAGAGTAAACTAAAGAAAATGGAAAAAGTAATCTAACAAACATACCTCCCTCTTATTTTCCATGGTTTGATTATTCAGTTTCCATTTGAAATGGAATCTTTTGAAATTTATTTTTGGCCTTATGCTTTCCCCCCGCATTTATTAATCAAATGGTTCTGTGTTTCTTTGGAAATATTTGGGGTGTGACTGTCCTTTGTCACACCCCAAATATTTGGGCTTTGATATTGGACAGAGAGCAGCAGTGGGAGAAGAGTAGACAAAGCTTCTTGGATACATGTTGTCTATAAAAATGGTAGCAGTGAGAAATTTTCCAATTACAGTGTAAGTTGAGAATAGCTTTTTAAGTGTAACAGTTACTTTGAGGCATCTGATTGACGGGTAACTGAACTGATTATCATCTAAAGGTACAAAACAGAACTTGATAACAATACAGAATGTTAGCTAGTCTCTCTACCTTTCTCTCTATAAAATGAGGATTACTAAACACATAATAAAGGCTAATTATGATTATAAGTAAAAGCTAGAATTCACTCTTGTCCTCCCTTCTTGCTCGTGGAGTTAACACAGAAAAGCTGTGATTGTTGGTCTCTCATGCTGAGTCCCCCAACCAATTGCTCCTGCATAATTGAATAAATCTGCTATTCTTCCCACCAAACCCATCACTTCTGTGATTCTCATTCTTACAGAGCAAAAGTAGAAAGTATGTAAATCATGTCTATTTTTCTCTCTCCCTTCATAATGCTTTGACAGCTGGGAAGTATCTAAGGCTGACTTGAGGGGTATCACCCCCCATCCAACACCAGCATCCTCCACCCGTGGTTTAGAATAGGCCTCCATGTGGTCTCTTGGTTCCCAGCTTCACTATAAACAGAAGGGTACTTTCTCAACATGCTGCACAGCCAACTCACGGGAGGGAAATGAAGGCAGCCTTCGCAGTGCAGGTGAAAGGAATGAAGCAGGAAGGCGAGGCCCCACCCCCAGCTCCAGGGGGTTCAGATGTGGCTTGTGTGGATTCCAAACAGTGGCCACATGTGTTTTAATTTTACTTATTTTTTAGAGAGAGGGGAAGGAAGGGAGGAAGGGAGGGAGAGAAACATTGCTACAACTGAGCCACACAGGGGCCAGGGCAGTGGCCACATGCTTAAACGAGTGGCCAAAATCACTGGCTGCTCAGTATGCCCAACATCGCCAATGCACAGAAGCCTACTACGTATAGAAGTGCTCTACATAAAAATAGAATACAAGCCCAAGCAATGGCTCTCATTGTGCTCCCTGGGATTGGTGTCGCCTGGAAATGTGATACAACTGCAAATTCTCAGGCCCCACCGTAGACCTACGGAATCAGAAACTGGGAGTGGGGCCACGGGGCTGTGCGAACCTGGTACCAGCTGAAGTCTGAGAACTGCTGAGCTGGAGGGCGGCTGTCACTACACAGTATGACACGGGTAGGATGAATGTGGCTCAGGATTTGTTAATCGCCCCACATCTTGTCTGAGGAGGTTTCCATCCTGTTCCGTTGGTTTACCCAAGGTCCTCAAATCCATATAAACACAGATTTAGAATTTGTGGGCATATATTCAAGTTTATGAAAAATGCTTTTTTTCCTGGCAGATGATAAAAATGGGTCCTCCATCTGGATTCCAGAAAAATAGTATTTTCACTTTTCATCAAAGATGAAAATAAGCAATATTTCATCATTTTTCCATGCCATTTTTATGAAGCAACCTATTCTTTCTATGTATGAGCTATCTAAAAGGAATTTTTATGCCCATTTTTCAATAATATAGGTTAATTTATAACATACATATATTTCTAACATTTAACTAGCCACAAAAGAGAGCATAGAAGTCACAGAAACACCATGGATGAGCTCTTACAAGTTGACTTTGTCTCCAATCATTAAAATGAAGCTGACAACTTGGCAGAGATGGATGAAAGAATTCTTGTTCTGCTGTTTATGGATTACATTTGCTATTCAAATGTTAGCAGCTTTTCTCACTCATGAAATTGTTACCGCACCAGTGGGGAATTTGTTTGGGGTGACAAACTCTATGTCAGGGAAACAGGCTACTTCATTATGTAAGTTTAAAGGCTTCCATACTATCTGCTGTGAGAGTTACATAAATATTTTGCATCAGTATAAAGATCAATAATTGTTCTTGATAATAGCACATAATTAATTCAGGTCTTATTTTCATGTTTATTATAAAATGTAAACATTTAAATTTAAAGCTAAACATTTCTACTTTCATTAGTACCTATCAATAATTGGCAATAACTTAATTCACAGATGTGTTTAAATTACTTAAGCAAGGTCCAGTATCAATCAATATTTGTGTGACTCA
>PVKM010049624.1:0-10903 GCA_004027735.1 Carollia perspicillata
TATGCTAAGAACTGTATGGGTAGTAATTTAAGCCTCACAGCAGTCTCAGGATGGATAAAGAGCGCTTATAGCAACTTCTACCAGGTCATGTAATTAGAAAGTAGAGTGAGTGAGAAGTCAAACCCAGTAGGAACTGGGTCCCATGCTTATGTCTTTGCTTTATGCCATTTTGCATCTTCTGCTGAAAGCTGGTAGAGGTTGTATATGATGAGCATGCTGAGGTCACAGATGTCTCGTTAGAAAAGGCAAACACCATTCTTTTTCTGATTAAAGAGAACCAAGACAGCCCTGCAGGAAATGCAGAAAACTGATACATCCTTCACCACAGATGCTATCATACTCGAAAAGGACTTCAGCCTTGGGTTGAAGACAACGAACAGCTTTGGTTCTGGGGCAGTAGAAACACCAGGTTCCCACAGCGTCGTGTGCCATCCTGGTGCTGGGCACAGGACGTGAGGGCGAGGGAAGCTTGTCTGCTTTCCCATTAGAGAATTCTTACCTTGTACATGGTAGAGTTTGTTCAGAATTCCTGGCACAGGGGTAGCAAAAAGGATGGCACATAGCCAGGTACCAAGGAAATATCGGTGGCAGGAAATTGAAGGGAACTAAAAGGTGTCTGGAGCAGACTTCACTGTTTGCTTGAGCATACGGTGAAAAGTAGATTCCGGTACTCTAGACGAACTCCTCAGACACAGTGTAACGGGGGGGCACTGTTTTTACAAGGTGGCCTCACAAACAGGGATATCCACAATGTCCAAGCTTTGAGTCAGGGAGTCTGGTTCGCCATACCAAGCCTTCATCCACAAAGCCGCCCAACAACACTTGATCACGGAAACTGGATTCTTTGTTTAGGGACACCTCTGAAATGCAAAGCACCCCTTTCTAAACCGAGGCCTGAAAGATAGTGAGGGTCAGAAAGCAGCTGTTCCCTTGTGGGATCATGAGTGTGGACTTCCAGCAGCAGTGAACACACACATACGCACTCACATACACACGACCAGTAGAGACAGGTATATCACTAGCATTACCTCCACCCCGAGGACAAGTTGTACCAATTAAAAAAGTGTTAAAGGTTTCAGTTTGGGTTCAGCGTGACGGGCTCTCCCGCGGCCTCCTTGGAATTCAACCAGGAAAATTGAATCACTCCATTGCATCTCCTGGGCAAGAGGCCAGAGCGATCACTGACCCCCACCTAACGCTGAAGCCCACGGGCATCGCTGATGCCGTTCCCATCTGCTGTCACAGCAGGATAAAAGATAACCAACAATCACAACTTGAAAACACAAAATGTCTAATAAAACTTTCATCGTTTTCTGAAATCATTCTCTATTTAGCTTCAACAACCAAAAAAATAATGTCTAGGGAGTTTGCTGGCCAAGAGCAATAATGATACTCTGCCTGTTGCCGGGACAGGCCCGTCTCCTCTGTCTGCGGCTTCTGAAATTCCATGTGAAAATGACACAGAAGAGCTGGATCACTTTATTTGGCCCCTAATGGTCACTGCTGAAATCCAACATAAAGTTTTTATTTGATCCTGTCCACAAATACAAATAAGAATATTACTTTCCTACTACCTCTAAGAAAATTCAACTTTTCTTGGAGCTCCACTGAAAAATGAGTTCTCAGAAATTCAGTTTAATCTTTAAAATGATTTATAGAAACTTAAGGGACTAAGTCTTGAGATCTTGGAATAAATTAAATAATGTTAAAGACATTTCAAAATAATTTTCTCATTCCATTGCTACAAATGACTGATTACTTCTGAATGTGTAATGGTTTTCAGACTGTCTTCCACAGCTGTAACTTCCATGCTGAAAACTGGCCTTTCATTACAGACCAGACACTGTGACAGCTAAGTTTCTCTTAGATAATAAAGTTAACCGGCCATCATTTTGTATAAATTAAACATTTAAATATTTAGAAGCAAAGTAAGAATTGTTCAGAAATGTGAAAAAAATATGCTTATTCAGCACATACACTATAGTTCATAGAATGTTCCTGAATCATTTACTGTGACACTCTGACCTGCTATCACATTTGTTCAACACACATTGGCACAGATCTTTCGGTTGGGTCAGTTTTCTATTTTCCGGATTTCGTCATATTTCAGATGTAACCAATTCCCTAAATGAACCCTCTAATCAATTGCCACATCTCTTTTTACGCACAAAGAGGGCAGGGGGTTGGAACTCCAGCAGATATATGAGTAAGTAGCTTGGAATTAAACTCTTTATGTGTAAAATAGTGTGGGTTGAAATTCTTCGAGGAGCACTACTTTAAATAGTTTTCGTTTTCTTGATTCATCTCTCGGCCTCTCATCTCTGTTACTTTGTTGTGGCGCAAAACCCTTCTCACTTACCTCTTCTTAATTCCCTATTCCATTCCCTTTAGCGAGTGGCCTTTCAAAACTTTCTCTTCCTCTATGTTCCTAAAATCCCCAATCACAAGACTCCCACTTCTAGCCTACTACTATTCTGAGAAAATAGAAGCTGTGAGGTGTTTTTCTTTTGACTTCCTTTCTCCTCCCCTCTGAATTCCTCTGTGCTGTCAACTGTATTCCTTGTCTCAGTCGCTGGCTCCGGGGTGCCGTGGCTGACCCTCTGGTCATGGTCCCCTCTCCATCTTGACACCTCTCATAAACCCTGTCATCTCCTTAAATCCTGCTCTTCCACTTCTCTTCCTTAATATCTTTCTTATCTCTCCTGACCAATCATCTCTTCTTCTGCCTGCTGAGCTAGACCCGGTTTTGAAAAAGGCACAAACAAAAATTTGTTGACCTTGTCCCTCCCCACAAGTTTCTTCCTCTTACCATCCCCTCAACAACCCACATTATTAGAAGAGTGGTCTACATTTGTTTCCTGCATTTCTTCACCAGCTCTTTACTCAAAAGTTCCTTCGGAGGGCACAGGTGACCTCCGACATGTGAAATCCAACTTCATCCTCCCAGGTTTTCACAGTATTTACCACGGTAGATGCTTTGTGTCTCCTGAAACCCCCCTTTCCCTTGGTCTTGTGACCCTGTACTATCCTGTGCTGATGGGAGATGTCCTGGCCATGCGTCCCCTTGCTCTTCCTCCTCTTGCCCTATGACACCAGGCATCCCCCCGTGGTTTAACCCTTGGTTCTCTTTACACCACTGTGTCCTTTAAAAGTCCAGCGCTCGGGGGCTCTGTGGAGATCTCATCTGGATCGTCAGTTCAGAAGTTCTCTCTAAGCTGCTTGCTCCACAGGTATGTCTCCACCAGGCAGACGAGGTCACCCATGACACTCGGACTCCCCAGAGGAGTAGTGTTTTACTCATCGTTGTACTTCAGTCCCCGACTTCCACTGTGCAGGGCCAGCCACAGGGTAGGAGCACTTCAGCGGAAGTTATTTAAGCTAACTAAACACTATTTCCCACAACACCTGAAACTGAACAGAAACAAAACCAAACAGCTGTCTAGCCCTCCATGACCCTGAACAGCCCAGCCTCCTAACTTCCCTATTTCTCTTAATATATTTCTAACGTCTAACTTCCAAGCCTTAAAAACCTCAGCTCCAACTCTGATGTGTTTTTTTCTTTATCCTCTGTAGTTAATAAATTAACATGTGTTATAGATCCTTCCTTTGTTACACTTTTACATTTGCCACTCATTTAATTTCTTTCTGAATTACCTCCTGCAAATCCCATTTAACAGCTTCCCAGCTCAGTTTCTCCATCGGTCCTACATACTACTTCTAACTTACACTTCGTTTTGTACACTTCTAATCATAGTACTTTGCATCTCGAGTATTGTTCATATTTACCCCTTGCCTAGCAAACTATCAACATCTTGCCCTGCCATACAAAGGTCTTCATTATATGGCCCCCGAAAATACCTACATGCTAGAAAGGACTCAAGTGACTTCAAGAAAAGAAAACATTTAAAAGGCCACTTATTGATAGCTGTCAGAAAACAGGAAAGCCCTGAAACTCACCACTGTCTCTTTCTATCAGTGTGTCTGCTTCTCTTTTCGGTTTCCCTTCTCTCTGTTGCCCTGCTTCCTCCGGTTCTTGTTTCCATTCCCTCCTAGTTTCAGCTAGTGTGCTGAAACTAGTGTGCACACAATAGGACCACTCCCAACACCTTCTAGACCTTGGCAACTCTTAACACTGCTTTGCAGTTTCTGCCCCCACTGCCAGTTAGTTGGTTTCCCAGGTCCAAATTCTAAAGAGTTCAAATGCCCTAGTCTGCCTTTTCACTCTAGATCTCAGAAGTGCCATGCCACAGCCTATGGGCTGCCTGCACTTGGATGGGATGCCCATGAACCGTGATCCAATCACACAGGGAGCAGGCAGGGTCACAGTTTCAGAGAATTAGACCCTTGGGAAACAGGGCTGTGGGTGGAAAAATGTCCCTTAGAAGGAATCCTTTAGAAGGACAGGCAATGGTCAACATCTCTAAGGCCAGCTTAACTTCTCCTGCCTTATTCTCCCACATGTACATGACAGTCTTGTCCAACAGGAATTATTGCTACCTCAAAAATGCAACCTACGATTTTATAATTCTATGCCTTTGCTCATGCTGTTCGCTCTGCTTAGAATAATCTCTTCCACAATCTTAATGTCTAGAAATCTACCATGCAAAGGACAGGAATAGACATACGGGGAATTCCAAAGCAGTCAGTGCACAATAAGAAAGGAAGCCATGAAAAATCATTTGAGTGCAATCAAAGAAACAAAACTCAAATTAAGGTGAACTTTTTGTCAATGAATAGCAAAAATAAATTTAGGATGATTAATCTACCTGATGATGATAGTTTCTTGCCTTCCTATAAAATATAGCTAAAAGGAAATTCCTTTAATTCCTGTCAAAATTCCACAAAAATGTCCAAATATATTATTTTTCAGTACTATCAACTAGAGAATACTGCTTTTAACATTTCAGTACATAGCTTTCCATACTCTCTTATTATATACATTTTTCCTTTTTCTTTTTCTTTAAAAAAAATATTGGCTTAAACTAGGTGTACTTTCAACTGGTTTATTAGCATCTTTTTTATTCATTATGTCATGAACTTGTCTATTCTAATAATGGTGTTCCAAAATATTATTTTGAATGATTCAAAAACATTATTTTTAACAGTATCATATGAATAGGTAGTAATATATTCTTAGCAAAAAAACTCCTGACACTAGACTTCAGATTTTGTCAACTTTTTCATAATTACTGAAGGACTGTAGTGAACATCCTAGTATATAAACCTTTTGTACACACCTTTGATATTCTCTTAAAATAAATGCCCAGAAGTATATTTGATAAGGCAATGAGTATAACCATTAAAAAGACTTTTTAACAAAAATAGGGGAAGGGTTGTCAAGGAACATGTATAAAGGACACATGGACAAGGCCAAAGGGGGTAGGATCAAGGGTGGGAGGTGGGAATGCCTGGGGAGGGGGGAGGAGTTGCGGGGAGTAAATGGAGACAACTGTACTTGAACAACAATAAAAAAAAAAGAACTTCTAAATATTGATTTAACCAAAACTCTTATATGACCGTACTAGGAGAAAGAGGAGGGCGAAAGGCAGAGGGAAAGAATGAATGATATGAGAGAGCTAAAACTCCATCATTTATAGCAGAAATTCATTAGTACATAAAATAAAATTTTTTAAGTTAGTATAAGGGTGTTATTTAGGAAAAAAAGGAGGTGAAACAGCTAATGAATAATGAATAGTAGACAGGAATCAGGTGTAAAAAAACACATCACAGTGTATTGCTGCTTTTCATCATAAGTCTTATTCTGTTTGACTTTTTAGCCGTGCACCTATATCAGTTTGATAAAAATATAAGTTATATTAAAAAGATAAAACCGGCAGTATACTTCAGATATAAAATGTAACAGATGCACAAGTTGGCTTAAGAGCCCACAATTCTCATTAATTCTTTAGGTAGAAAAAATTCTTTTATATATTTAAGGTACATATTTAAGGTCCTTTTATATATTTAATTCTTTTATATATTTAATGATATATATATCATTGCCTATAAAGACCTTATCACAAAATTTCTAATTTTTGAGTTATGTTTGAGAACCCTGTGTAAACAAAGCATGGGACCAGGCCCCGTGGGAGACACTAAGAAACGCCCTCTCTTTCTATCCTCTCCAGAGAGGAGACAGTCATTGTAAGCACTAGAAATATTCTCATCACATGACTCACCTGTGAAATGTCAGAAAAATGCCTATGCAGAAAATCTTCAACTTTTCTCTCAAAAAAAATTTTTTAATAGAGAAAATTAAAGACACCAATTCCGCTAATTTAAGAAAGAGCAGTAAATGTCTCTTGAGAAAAACCCTTCCATTTGCCCACATACCAAAGAAAGTGTTTACCAAACATGTCAGAAAATCAGAAAAAATAAAAGGGAAATTAGGATAGTGGGAATAAATGAAGTGTTAGGACCTTAATTCTCAGGCAAATTCCTCAAAGATCTTCCCATGTGTCCTTGATAAATGCTTACTGCTTCCTTAGTCCACTTCAAGCAGACACAAGAATTTTCTCAAAATTCAGAATATCAGTCCCCTCAGAAGGAATCATCATAGTGGCACCAGGCCTGACTTATTTCCCTTCTTTATGCGACTCATTTGCAGGACACTTGTACAGTAAATAACAAGTCTTCATTGATAACGCTTGCTGAGTCTGTCTGCATCACATCAGCTCCAGCTCACACACAAAATGAGGCAATTAGACCCATGCTGCTCACTGTCTTTCTGCCCTCTTCCTCCTCTCCACTCCACATTTCTCCTTTGATCTCTTCCTCTTTCTCCTCCTCCCCTTCTTCAAACACAGTTTCAGAGTTTCTCCTTTCGCTGTCTCCTGCCACTGTCCCACCCTTACCCTATCCACCTCAAACTGAGGGGAGGAAGGAGAACCGTTCTTGTTCTTGCTCTGCTTCCCTACAAGACGAAGAACCGTAATTTCTAACTTGTAGGTAATAGAAGTCTGGTAACAAAGACATCTAACAAAATTCCAGCTAACGTTTTAAGTATAATTCAGACAAAACTATTTATAAGTTTATCAGAGTTTCATGAATAATTTTCTCTTTGCACTTGGATGACTACCATTTGGGTGTATTTATTTTGAGTTTCAAGGGTAAACTAAATGTAGAATTGCGTCCTCCATGCCTACATTTATTGCACTCCCTTTAAAATGTTTTGTCTAATGGCTATTACGCAACCTCAGCATCCACTTAGAGAGCGCTTCCTTCCCCAACCTCCCCCCGAATCCATCTCTCTCCCCCGAACAGTGGGTCTTGGGAAGAGAAGGGTGCATGTTCCTGATCCTCATGCAAGCCTCTGTACTGATCAGTACAATGTTCATTCCTTGGGAGCACATATATCCAAATGTCCTATTGAATCAAGTTCAAGTGTACATAGTACATGAACCTCTGAACTCTGAAAAATGTAGCTTAGAATCCCCCAAAATCTGGCTTTTGGAAATGGACTTCCATCTTTTAGTCAGAATGGAGATGTTACAAGAAAATCCTGGAAGGAGAGGCTGAGGTTGGTTAATCTGATGAATATGTCAACTAAGAAATGGGACAGGACTCCAGAAATAGCTGGCTAAAAAGTAATATGTCAAGCATTCAGACATGATGAGCAAGTCTTTACAGACCATCTAAATTTCAAAAAAAAAGGATGTTCAAAATTATTCCTAAAGTATAATAAACCCCCAAAATACCACCTTAAAACAGCCATAAAAATTAGGATGGCACCCACGAGTCTAGGACTAAGGCAGGACCCATCGTCAATATTTGTGGGTACACCAACTACAGCATAATTTTTTATATGTATTTATGTCCATAAATTGTAAAGAAGTACACAAGGACCAGAACAGCTAGGTCAAATTGCTCTCACACAGTTTTCCTACTTCTTCTGCAGTATCATGGGCTAATGGATTCATAATCAGCGAAAAAACCTATTACAAGCCCAACATAGCCAAGCTTTGTGCTAGAGAATACAGGGCACTTCTCTGCCTCACGTGATGAACAAAATATCAAAATTCTAAATGAAGACAGGATTAGCATGGCCTCAGGCTCCAGAGTGGCTTGGCAGGGTACTACCACTGAGTTTCCCTTTGCTGAAAATTTTGGGGTTTTTTGTTCATTATGGATGCTTCGCGTTATTTATTTTTAAATGTTACATTAAAATGTCGCTTAATCTTGAGTTTTTCAGTGCCCCTTTTAAATTCTGCACCTTTGGCAAGGTCTCACTCTCCTCATCCTAGTCCGGCCGGGCTCAGAGATACAACCCACCTTCCGAAAAGGGCCGGGTAGGAAACATTTTGGGTGTTGGGGGCCAGGTGGTCTCTGTTGCAACAACTCGTCTCTGCCTTTGAGGAGCTAAAACACCATTGACAATATTTACACAAATGAATGTGGCTGTGTTCCAGTAAAATTCTACTTACAAAAACAGGCTGCAAGCCACATGTCCCACAGGCTCTGGTTTGTCAACCCCTAACCTACGCTAAATCCTCATTCGGTCGGTGGCAGCGCTAGAGAGCAAAGTAGCTCACATTAATTGTCTCTAAGTAGCTAAAGCGTATCCTTTAAAAGTCAATGATTCTAACTTAACCGGTTTTGATCAAAAAAAATTTTAATGAACTAAACACATCACTACCTCCCTCTAAAAAGAATTTGTATACAGAAAAAAAATCTAAAGAAAATTAAATGCACCCATAATCACTATCTAATAATAACCACTTACAACTTCAGTGAGTTGTCTTCATGTCTTTTTGTATATATTTCAATAAAGATTAGGGTCTTGTGCAGGGTAGGCCTGATTATGCTATGGCAACAAATTAACCCCCAAATCCCAGTGGCCTAACTCAAGGCTTGTTTCTCACTCATGCTACCTGTCCATCCTGTGTCAGCAGGGGCTTTAGTCCATCAAGAAGCCAGGCTGACTTGAAAGCCCCACCACCCTGCAGCTGCATCCGGAACACATGACCCCTTCAGTCATAGGAGATGACGCAACAGCTGGAGGGGCTCCCACCAGCTCTTCTATGCTTACGGCCTATAGTCCATAACTGGTTACATAACTGTGGGTGGGAAGAATGGAAATGTCAAGGAGATAAAATGGAATGTTTGGTGACCATTAGCCTCCTTGTCACGTTAAAAATCATGTTTTATATATATAATTTTATCCTTCTGCTCTTAAAATTGTATCACAAGTATTTTCTGACATCACTAAGTCTCTCCATAAACATGTAGATAGAACCCTTGGTTATTGAGTCACTGTGTCACCATTATAAATATTGCCATGTGCCAGGCATTTTCCTAAGTACTTATACTTGATATGCATTTCTCATTTGATCCTTACAACTAGTCTACGAGGAAGATAACAAGAGAATATCTATTTTACAGTTCTGAAAATAGAGGCCTAATGAGCTTAAGATGGTTTTCCAAGGCCACGTACAGCTAGCAAGTGCAGATCTGGAACTCAAACATGGGACTGTCCGACGTTAAAGCCAGTGCTCCTAACCGATGTGTATGGACTCAAGAACTACGGTCCAAGTGTGGAACACAACACTGCTGACCTGCGTGATGCACCAGGAAGTGCATCGTCACGGGGGTGGAAAAGATGCGTCAGACCTTGAGGGGCTGTCGCTACCACTAACTTGTGGACAAGGGAAACGACAGATGAGAAATGGAACCCAACAGAAGACTGATAAAATTTTCCAATTCTTTCCCTTTCTTTCTCTGTGAGGTATTTAGCAAGATGACTGGCCTTCCTGAACTCATTAAGGTCCTTGGAATCTCAGTCCATTTTGGAGGGAGAGGGAACCCTAAAGCTATAATGGACTCCTGCTACTTTGGAAATTTAGAGTTTAGCAATGTTCCAATTGGAAAAATGTAAGGGTAGGAAACACAAGGGTCTTCTTTCAAAAACGTCACTACCTCTAATGTATCTTTATGTAGTATGTGTTCTTTCTCTACTGAAGGCATGGTTTCAGGTGTACAGGTTTCTGTTGTAAATAGACTTTAGTATTTCTCATATATTTATGTCTTGTCACAGCAACTTTACAAATTGTAGGCCTATGATCTTCACATATCTTAAATTCATAATGAACTAAAGGATTTACAGTTTAGAAGCGCTAACCATATAGTCATCTAAATATTATCACCATGGCCTGGCCGGTGTGAATTGGTTGGGCATCATCCCACAAAGTGAAACGTCGCCGGTTCAATTCCCAGTCGCTTTGAGATGTTTCTCTCCCTCTCTTTCTCCTTCCCTTCCTCTCTCTAAAAAATAAAAAAAATGTTTTTTTAAAATATTATCACCACCATTGTGTTTTAAAGTGGCAAACTAAACCACATGTAAACTTTAAGCAAGCTGTCTTAGTCTGTTTGGGCTGCTGTAACAAAAATGTCATAGACTAGGTGGCTAGCATAAGCACTTACTTCTGGCAGTTCTGGAGGCTGTCCGACATACAGGCGAGCCAGCAGACTCGACGGCTGGGGCGGCCGGCTTCCTGGCTCCCAGAGTGCCACCTGCTCCTGTACCCTCGCATGGAAGACAGAGGGCACGAGAGCTCTCTGGGGGCCCTAGATAAAGGCATTAATCCCATTCAGGAGGGCTCCAGCCTCATAACCTAACTGTCTCCGGAAGGCCCCACCTCCTAATACCATTACATTGGAGGTTATGATTTCAACATGAGCTCTATGGAGACACAAGCATTCAGTCCATAACACCGATCAAGCTTGGTTTTTGTAATAAATCCTTTCTCAGAGTAATTGTGGAGCATATCAACATATGAGGAATTCCTAATGGTCGGATTTTGTTTACATAGAAGGTGTGTTATTTTCCTAGGGCTACCATACCAAACTACCACAAAGCTGCATGGCTTAAAACAACAGAAATTTCCGGCCTCACAGGTCTGGAGAA
>PVKM010049625.1:0-10905 GCA_004027735.1 Carollia perspicillata
TCTTGCTTTAACAAGATTTGCTCATCCCTAGAACATTCTTCTGAAGTGCCTGAACTCGCGCTTAAAGATATCCCTATCCTGAAGATAAATTAAGTCCACGGAGGAGAAGGGTAATTTCAGGAGGAGCGGGCACTGTCTGTGCCCAGTGATGAAATGGACCTTCCGGTCTGTGTCCACTGCAGGACGTCAGTGGGGCTGGGGGTGATGGACGTGGCATTGGGAAGGGCAGCCCCCAGCCTTGACTCTAAGGTGTAACATCCAGCCCGGCAGTTAAAGTTCAAGATCGTTTCTTTGGAACATCCAACCGTAGGCAACCTCTAGACTTTACAACTTGGATTTCTCCTTAATGTCCCTTGCAAAGCCATTAAACTGTACGTTACATGTAGAGTCATACCCTCCGGGACAGTACCCTTATTTTTATCAATTCAAAGTCAAATATGACCTTTCCTCAGATAAGTCTTCACAAAGCATACTCAGTAAAATCCGTTAGTCCAGCAACACCCAATTCATTATAGCATTGTATTATAATTCTGGCCTGAGTTGAACTGAAGTTTTTGGGTTTTACCTACTGCAAGGGTTTTATTTATTGCTAAACACGGTGAGAGGAAACACACTGTATACCATCATTTTCACGTATGTATTAGCCACTGTTTTCCCAACAAGTTTCTTCTGCGAGAATAATCCCCAGAAAACCCGGGCGTGCAGGGACGAAGTTCCCAGAATGCCCTGCAGGCAGCCGGCCTCGACACCTCGGCGTGTTTTCCTCCAGGCCCAGCAAGATGGGACCTCCAAACGCAGACAGATCCCGGTATCTTAGGAACGAGAGCGGCCGCGGAGGCAGGTGGTAATGAGGCTGCGGGGACGTTGTTTATCCAGTCGTGCCCTTGTCTGCGGAGGCGGCTCTGGCTGTTGACAGAGTGCATTAAAAGACGTTCCCTAGACGTGTCGGCCTTAGCTAATTGGCAGTCTGGTATTTGTGATTTTCCATTCTGTTCATCAGCCTGCGGGCGCGAGTGTCCAGCCTTCTAGAAACTCGCCCTCCCTGGCTCCCGCCAGGGCCATGCCCTGGGAGAGGGGGTCAGGAGTCAGGCCTGGGGAAGCAGCTTTAGACGAGGGATGGTGGGTCCTGTGCCCCCAGCCTGAGCGTGTCTCAGTGTCACCCCCAGAACGGAATCGCTGTCTGCAAGTGGCAGTGAGAATCCCAGCGTGCCCCACTCACGCTGGGCGAGGGCTCGGTGACACGCCCCCCTGTCCCGTAGATAACATCGCCTCGGAGCTGGAGAACTTCATGGGGCTCATCGAGGTGGTGACGGGCTACGTGAAGATCCGCCATTCCCACGCCTTGGTCTCCTTGTCCTTCCTCAAGAACCTTCGCCTGATCTTGGGAGAAGAGCAGCTCGAGGGGTAAGTGCTCCGGAGCTCGGGGTGGGCGTGCTGTCCTCGCAGAATCAGCAGCGTGCGTTCAGAGCGGTGTGTGGCTCAGCGAAGGGCCCGTCCTCGTGAGGAAGGGGGAGGGAGGACACAGTGGTCGAACTGGCACGCGCTGAGGGGTGGCCCGTGTCCTCACGCAGGCTTCCCTGCAGTCCCGAGTCTCCGTCCCCGGGTCGCCACTTTGGAGCAGGGGTGCCAGGCACCGGTCAAGGGCCACGTGTCCGGCTGCAGCCGAAAAAACTGCAGACAAGGAGGCTCTTGGGGGCTCGTTGTGCCACGCGCAACAGAAGGGGCTGAAGTGCCGCCCGCTCTGGAATCTTCCCCGACGTGGTCCCTCTCGGCCCTGGGCGCTGCGCCTGCTGCGCAGAAACCCGGCTGTCTTTTAACCTGGCGGAACCTGAGGGATTGGGAGGCGTACGGACAATTCTTTGGTTAAAAAGAAATCTTGATTCACAAAATTGTTTTTATTGATCAGCTTCTGGGATCCATGTGGGCGACAGACTCCTTGCCTGCTGCAGAGACGTGCTTTGTGAGAAAGGTTTTCAGTAGTCGGGGCTCCCCGCCGGAGGGTGCGGAGAAGACGGTGCCCGTCGCATCCACGGTTTCCTGCCAGTCCTTTTCCTGCGTGTGCCTCTGCTTGTAGCATTTTCTCTTCCCGCGCCTCCCTTTTCTTTTCTTTTTTAAAAGTCCACACCCAACGATATGTTTATTGATTCTGGAGAAGAGGAATGGGGTGAGGGTGGGGGAGAGAGCAACACTGGTTGCCTCCCATACGCGTCCCCACCAGGGATCGAACCCACAACCTACGTACGTGCCCCGACTGGGGATCGAACCTGCAGCCTTGTGGTGCGCGGGAGGACACTTCAACCAGCTAAGCCACCCGGCCAGGGCATGCTCCCCCTTTCCAGTACAGCTCTAGCCAGGCTGTAAGCAAACACTTTAAAATAAAAGGAGACATCCATCAGTGAATGAATTCCTTCTGAAGAGAATTTGGGGAAATAGTTTAGGGCAGAAGGAGGTGGGGAGGCCATGGGAAAGGCCCTCCTTAGTGGTGGGCTGTCCTGTCTGGATAGAGTTACCCCATCAGGGTCTCTTCACGGCCTCCCTGCTTTTCTCAGATGAACTCTGGGTCAGTCTTAAATTCTTAAAATTCCATCACCTGATACCTTGAAGGGGAGAGGGCGGCTGCTCGTTCCATCCTTGGAAAGCCCTCCCCACGGGGAACCCTGATGCTCCAGAGACACGCCTTCCGCCCGGCGGGTCCATGGAGGCGGCCATAGCGCCCAGCCCCTGCGCATCCCATGTCACTCGGATGGCAGGCCGGGGCTCTGCCATTCTGAGGTGGGGCTCAGCGTTTGTCACACTTGACTTTTAAAGCGAACACTAGCACAGGTTTTTTTTTCCCCCACCCCAAGCAGTTTCGGACTTCTGGGATCCCTGCTGGCGGTGAGCACTTTTTCGCAGGCAGACTGATACCTGCCAATTTTCCTGCTGGTTAAGGACACACATTTTTCCCCCCAGGCTGGGCACATGATAGACAGAGAAAGCTGAGAGGAGCGTTTAATTAACTTTTATTAGCGATTAGTACATGATGTGATTACCTTTTCGGTGTGTGTTCGCTGAAAGTGTTATACACTTAAATGAACCTGAAAACCAAAGTCTGGTTTTTATATGCAAGACTGTGTGTGGTGCGTGTCACGATCTGAGACTGGTGCAGAACCTGAAGTCCCAGCGGGGTCTCTTTAAGGACGGCCTGTCGTTACTCAGGTGTCGGGGACACTTCTGAGCGCAGGTGAGCTCCGGGCCCCTGCCCTGCGTTACTGTTTCAGGTGAGGGAAGGGCGGGAGGACCTCGGGTTTCTCCAACCTGCTGCTGATCGGTAGCCCTGGTCTGCTGATGGTGCTGGGTTTCCCGCCTTTTCTCTCTGGGAGCTGCTTCTCGGTGGGGTCTCTCTTTAGCCGGGGCGCTAGCAAGGATTCGCTCACCTGCTTTCCATGCCCACGGCGAAACAGGCACCCTCACACACACGATGACCGCCCCACCGCTAGGTGCGGGGCGGCCCCAGCAGTAGCCACAATTCTCGTCCTCGGGTCTCCTCCTCGGACTTCGGAAGAGAGCTCCGTCCGCCCTTCTCCACCAGCAGGGGAGAGTTGGAGAGAGCCAGCGGAGGAAGAAATACGATCAGTAGATTAGTACAAGGCAGGCCTCGCTAGACGCTACGAGGGTAAGAAGGGGAACCTGCCAAGAGCGTGAAAAAAACAAAAACCAAAACCCGCTATCAGATGAAGATGATTAGACAGGCTTCCGGGAAGATGTGGCCCCGAAGGCTTTCCAGAGACACTGCGAAAACAGAGGGTGACAAGCAGCAGTTCAGGACCTGGGCAGCCAGAGCAGAGGTGACGAGCCCGGGCGGCCCGGGACCTGTTTGGCAGACCCTGCCGGAGGGGCAGGTGGCATCGGGACTAGTAAGGCGTCCTGCGCCCCGGTGTGGGGGCTGGAGTGTGGCGGGTCCTGGAAAGTAGTCCCGGTGGCTGACCTGGAGGGGCATTAGCAGCGCTGTCTGGAAATGAAGTTTTGGGGCATTTCATGTCCGGGCGTTTTGGGGTTGTAAGCCGAGGTAGCTTCTCTTCCAGTGGTTCCCAAAGTTTGCTACACGCTAGAATCATCTGGCCAGCTTTACAGAATTCCTGATACCCACGTTCAACTCCATCCAAATCAAAAATATTTGGGGATGGGATCCAGGCCTCACTGCTTTCCTGAAGATTCCAAAGTATTTTCAAGGTGCGCCCGGGACTGGAAACCAGCCGCTGCCGTCTCCCGTTCTTTCTCAAATGAGTACCCACGAAGCACTTCGGGTTTTGTTCCTAGGTATCTCCCTGCCACACTTGCCTTACAGTATGATGTTTCTCGGACCTCTCCCAGCCATAAACAAGTGCTTTCCTGTGGTTCGATGGGAAGGAAGTTTTGTAGCTGTTTTCTTTTTGTTTGTCTTAATCCTCACTGGAGACCACTTTTTTCATTGCTTTTAGAGAGAGAGAGGAAGGTGGGGCAGGGGCAGAGAAAGAGAGAAACATCCATGTGAGAGAGATGTCAATCGATCGTCTCCCACACACGCCCTGACTGGGGATCGAACCCGCAGCCTTTCTGTGTACAGGACCACGCTCCCGCCAACGAAGCCACACCGGCCAGGCCTGTAGCCGATTGTTTAGATGGGGAGCGGAGAGGTCCACACTGCTGAGATCCTCCCTGGCTGACAGCCGTGGCTCTCGAACTGGCGCTGAGGTCTACTCTCCAGGAGTGTCCCAAGCAGCCCAGACCCCGCCCAGAACACGCAGTGTGGTGTTTTGCTGGAGCAGAATGAGTCTGCGCTCGGAGGGAGCCGCGTAGCAGAATCACACTGGAGCAGACAGTGGGGCAGTCGGCGAGCTGAGAGCGGGGCCCAGGCGGCAGTGGGCGGTCATCAGTTTGTCCCAAAGAACTCCTGTGGCCAGGGCTTCCCCGAGGACATCACTCGCTCTGTGTTTCCAGAGTGATACCCTGGACGTTAAGAAAGTCAAGGTTTTTCTGCTCTTCACGAGGGAACCAGATTTTGTAGTGCACACGTATGGGATTTCTGCAAGACGGCTCATTGGTGAGGCCTTGAATAGAACAGAGAACCTCACCATTTTCTGGGCAATTCCTTTATCTGGACAACCCTATTTTCTGATGGCATCAGATAAGTAAGCAATTAATGTTTCATTGATGGATCTTGAGAGAGAGAGAGAAAAAAAAACAAAACAGGGATTTGTTGTTCTAGTGACTTATGCATTCATTGGTTGCTTTTCGTATGTGCCCTGACCGGGGATCGAACCTGTAACCTTGACTTACCAGGATGACGCTCCAACTGACTGTGCCACCTGGCCAGGGCCAAGTTTCAGATTTTGTTGTTGTTGTTATTGTTATTGTTGCCACCAAGGGCTGTCACCCTGGAACGAATACAAGTCGGTGGAGCTGGTGGGTAACGAGTGCTGAAACTCATGGATGTACTCAGGCCGCTCTCTGCTCCCATCCCCACCCTTCGACCGGGCAGCCCCTCGGTGCTTCCTCCAGCTTCTTGCAACTCCAGGTCCGGTTGCCATAGGGCTTCACACTGAAGACTTCTCTGGGACTTTTTCAAAAAACGTACCGTCAGCCCCGTGACTCAGCAGTTTCAGGCTCTACCCAGGAGCTACCCAGAGACAGGCAAGCGTGCCCACACAAGACTTGTATGTGAATGTTTGCAGACGTGTTATTCATTGCACACCCGACAGAGACAGACAGCGGATCGGTGACGGCTGGGGCTAGCGGCAGAGAGGGACCCACCTCCAGCAACAAGGGAACTTGGGTGTGGTAGCCACGTTCTGACACTGCCTCGTGAGGACGGTCGCACTGCTGTACAAATTCACCGCGACTCACAGAACTTGCATTTGTAATGGGCAAATTTGGGGGAGGGTGAATTATACCTCAGTAAACCCTTGGAAAACCACTTGAAGAGGACACATTTCCTGAGCATGCTTGGTGCCTAGCGCCACTTGAATGCAGATCCCCACCCTTGCTGGCACCCCAGGGTGGGCACAGACACTGGGTGTAAAGCAGCCCGGTGCTGATGGGTTGGAGGGAGCATCTGTGAAAAGGCGGAATCCTGGGTGCATTGCAGATTGCTGGGAGGCTGGAGACAGCCCCGTGTGCTGGGCTCTGACGCCCCCTAGAGGCGGCCGGAAAGAGGCGGTGGTCTCTTCTGGGAAATGAAAGCAGGATTAGTGAGCACTGCAGATTTTCTCTCAATTGTCAGCAGGGGCTGGAAAGGGGGTCCCTTCCCCCCCTGTAAGCTGGGGACCACGAGCTCAGCATCTTTTGTCTCAGCTCGGGAGAAGCCGAATAAACACTTTGCCTGCAGTCGTTGCCTAGTAAATGGAAGAGATGACGCGTGCAGACCCCGATCTTTGGATTCCCAAATGCGACTCTCCGAATCCCGAACCCAGGCCATCTTCTCAACGCTTTACAAATGGCCTTTGGCCTTCCTTTGCGTCTCCGTCCTTCCTCCCCTCTGCCCGTCGCGGGAGCAGGCGGCGAGGGGGTGCTGTGGATACCTCGGCAGTCAGATGCCCTGAGGCTGGAGCCACGGGTGAAGCAGCCGAGTGTGCGGGGCGTTCAGAGCATCAGTGCAGATGACACGCAGACGTCCTCAGGGAGGACCCAGCGCTCCCGCCTGCCTCCGTTAGTCTGCGTTGTGCCCGAGGGGGCCCGCCCCGTCCAGAAACACACAATTCCCTGCCACCTGGAGAGGGCTGGGAGCCAAGACCCCGGTCCAACAGGTCCTCAGACCAACAGGTCGCCTCCTTCGGCGGCATCTCATCAACAACGGGATGCGCTGCCCAGCAGGAACTTAGCTCCCATTCACGTGGAGTCGCCTGGGACAGCAGTGGTGCGGCCATATGTCCTTTTGCTTAAAGGCACAGAACCTCTCGGCATCTCCAAAACCCAGGCATCACGGAGCCTGGGCACGCTACAGAGAGAGGTACCAGTACCCAGATTTTTAAAAACACTTCTTGGATGTGAATTAGGCAGTGAGCCTGGACACAGCGAGGAGATCCCACTTACCCAGTGACTGACCGACTAGGCGGTTCCTTCAGGAAACGACGAAGATCAAAGTGTGCGTGCACGCGCCTGCGTGTGCGAGTGTGAGCGTTGAAGGCATGCAGGCGAGTCTCTGCCTTCGCCACCTCTCAACTCGCCTCTAATCAGGGGAGGAAGCCGGGGAAGCCGGGGTGGAGAAACAGGCCCGTGCTGACAGGCAGCTCAAGAATGCCTGGATTATTCCTTTCACAAGGGTTCCTGGTTTATTTTTCTGTTACTTCCACAGGCAGGCTCCGTAACGCCTGGGTTTTATTGCTGCTCGTATCCTGGCCCCCGGCCTTCTCGGCGCTGTAAAAAATGTTTGTGTTTACTGTAAAAAGATAATCCTGCTTTTCAAAGCAGTTAATCACATACACAGGATTTCCGTGTGCCCGCCACTCATGTGTCAAACTCCTGATTCAGAACGCACGCTCCCTCCCGCTGGGAGAAGCCTGGTTTGTTT
Source organism: Carollia perspicillata (assembly GCA_004027735.1). Taxonomy (NCBI): domain Eukaryota; kingdom Metazoa; phylum Chordata; class Mammalia; order Chiroptera; family Phyllostomidae; genus Carollia; species Carollia perspicillata. The sequence continues at coordinate 7,529 of PVKM010049625.1, forward strand.
AGAAGGTATTTTCGGCGAGGTTCTGTTCTCTGCTAGTGAAGTCAGTTTACTGAAAAGAAGCCTCATCCCGGGTGGAGACAGCAGTTGGACCCGGTCGGTGGCTTCTCGGTCCCAGCCCAGAGACCTTTGGGCAGACAAGGGGATTTTGCCCCGTGGGGCCCACCCAGGAACCAGGGAGCAGCCCAACCAAGCAGGGTCCTTCAGACCCAGAAATACTCTGCGGGCAAGAGTGGGCCTAGAATAGGAGGGTCTGTTTCCGCCTGTGCACGCGTCCTTTGTGTGTGTGTGAGTGATGATGACCTGAGTGCCCCGGCCTTCCGACCGCGTCACCCGCACCTGGCAGTGATGGAGAGAGGGGGACTGTCTCAGGATGGCGCATGTCAGTCCCCTGGCCACGTCCCGGCGCTTTCTGCTTGTACACACGGTGTATGTGTTCGGGAGCGAGCCTCACCGGAAGGAAAGGGTTGCCAACTTGCAAGGTTTTGCCACCTGATTGGTAGCCATGGATGGGTCAGCGGGCTGGGAGGGGCCTGGCTGGTGATCAGAGGCGCCACCTTTGAACTCACTTGGCTCACTGGCTCCCACCTGCACCCCCCCCCACACACACACACAACACATGTGCGGGCGGGAACCAATGCGCAGGGGTGGGCTTCGGGCTGGTCGGGCGGATGCCACCTCCCTCCCGTGCCTTCGCCTGGGCATCAGGGTCTTGGACTGTACGTGCCAGCAGGAGCTCAGAGGACACCTGTTCGTGGGTGGTGGTGTCCTACAAGCGAGTCACCAGGCACTGGGGGGCTCGCCTGGCCTTGACCCCGCCTCTGAAGTCCCTCTGGAATCCCCGGGAAACGTCACACGTCCTCTTGGCTGTGTCGTGCCTGTAACTTTTGCTTTTGTGCCGATGAGTGAGACCCAGGCTGAGGACTGGTGGGGCCTGTAGCGGTCCTGGTACAGGTGTCAGTGAGGAGCCTCACCTGGCGCAGACAGGTGCCCATGGACACAGCCCCGGGGGCAGAGGGGAGCTGGGGGCCCCTGTCCTGGCTTTACAGGGAGGACTGGGATCCCGTCTTCTCTGCTGGTTGTGGCTTGGACCCAGAGTGAACCTCAGAAATAGCCAAGTGCTGCACACATTCCCAGACCTGGTTTTGGAGAAAGGGCGAGACTGAGCCCAGAAAGAGGCTGAGGCCGGGGAGGAGCAGGCGGAGAAGGGAGCGGTCGAGGTTGGGGAGCGCACCCCTGCACGGAGGACTCAGAAGGGCAATTGGGGTGCGGCAGGGTCTCTCTGCAGACCCCGAGCTGCAGCTGTGCGCTCTCCCCTCCCCGGCTGTGGGGTGTGGCCTTCTGTCTTGGTGGCCAGAGATAGCCATAGCCACTGCTAGTGGTCCCCACATTTTCCCTTCGGTGGACAGTGGGTCTGCTGCTTCTGTGTGCACCCACCGGGGCAGCACCCACATTTAACATGGACACCTTTGGACCTCCAGCCTCTCGCCGGCACCGAGCGTCCGTTAGACGGGCGCTTTCCCACCAGTGTTCCCAGGACCAACAACATCGGCTCCCCTTGGGCGCTGGTGAGAAATGCAGATTCTTGGCCCACGCAGGCCTGCTAATCAGAAACCCCAGGGACGGGGCCCAGCACCCTAAAAAGCAGCTCTGAGCTCACTAAACCGTGTTGAATCCCGAGTTGCTCTCACCTGGGCAGATGGCCCGGGGGGCTGCCCAGCGGGGCACGGTTTCTCCTCCCCCGTCTTCTCCAGGGGCGGAAGCTGAGGCTTTTCAGGCTGGGGTGAGTCTGCAGGAGGGAGCGGGCTCAGGGTGGCCCACCACCGAGCCTGCCTCCTGTCCCAGCCCCCGGCCTTCCCCGTCTCACACTGCCGATGGCAGGGACGGGAGTGAGCCCCAAGGCTAACGGTGGATGTCCGGGAGCCGGTGGGTAAGCCGTTCCGAGCGAGTAGCAGAGCGTGTCTGTTCTCCCGTGGACGGATTTTCAGTGCATTGAATGTGCTCTGCACCAACAGCAAGAGCCTAAGGCATTTCTGGGGAACGATTCTAGTGATGACCTTGACTGTGAGAAGCATTCTCTGTTGGTAATAGAGGTCACGGAATTAGCATCTCGTCAGGTTCAGTATGCTGCCCTTGAATCCTCTTATTGCCATGGTTAAGCGTGACTATCCATTCTTTTTTACAAAATGTATTTCATTGATTGTGCCATTCCAGTTGTCCCAATTTTTTCTCCCTTCGCCCCACTCTGCCTGGTGCCCCCCTGCCCTCCAGCGACCCCCCACCCTTGGCAAAGGCCGTGCGGCCCGGAACCGCACGGAGGGCCTGGGAGGCGGCCGGTGGACGGAGAGGGCTGAGGGCGCTCACGCCCGTCCCTGTGCTCGCAGGAACTACTCCTTCTACGTCCTCGACAACCAGAACCTGCAGCAGCTGTGGGACTGGGACCACCGCAACCTGACCATCAAGTCGGGCAAGATGTACTTCGCCTTCAATCCCAAGCTGTGCGTCTCCGAAATCTACCGCATGGAGGAAGTGACGGGGACCAAAGGGCGCCAGAGCAAAGGGGACATAAACACCAGGAACAACGGAGAGAGAGCCTCCTGTGAGTGGACACGTGCGAGCCCCTGCGGCCCCAACACGGTGGGTGGGAGGGCGGCGCCCTTCCGGTCCGGGCCTCCCGTCGGCGGCGGCCCCTCGCCTCACCTGGGGGGACCCGAGGGCTCCTCACGTGCCCTCGCTCGCACGTGTGCGTCTTCAGGGTCAACGGCGGGGCAGCTGCGTGGTGGCTTGTGTCTGTAAATCTCCTTAGCGGCCGTGTGGGAGTGCTGACCGTCTAGCAGTGGGGTGGTGCTGAGGCCCGAAAGCAGAGCCCACAGGACACACGTTCCCTGTGTGTGCACAGGGGTCCCGCCACATCCTGTCTCGGGGGAGAGCGGGGCCTGCCTCCCCTTCGCTTCCGGCCCCGAATCTAACAACGCTGCTGCAGACAAGTGGGGTGCTGTTGGGCTGGGCCGGGTTCACAGAGGACGTCGTCGCCCCCATCAACATGTTTTCTTTTCTGCACGTTGTTGGGGTGATGTCGGGTGATGGGGTCACAGAGATTCGGTGTCACCCTTCTGTGCTGCGTGGTGTGCACGTTGCACTGTGTGCCCAGGACCCACGTCAGCCCCTCCTCCGGCACCAGCTGTTCGTTCCCCTTCACCCTCTACCACTCCCCGCCCTCAGCTTTTAACCAGGGAAGGGCACCAAGAAAAACGGGCCATTGACACGTGCGAGGGCGGCTTTCACACGGGGCCTGTGAGATGGCCCGCATTTGGCGTGGGCCCGTGTCGCCGGCGTCTGGACTCCCCTCACAGACGCTCGGAGAGTTCCGAGAGCGAGGG
>PVKM010049626.1:0-10905 GCA_004027735.1 Carollia perspicillata
CCCAGGGCACAGATTTGAGCCTGGAAGGATTTCTTCCTTTAGTTTTTAAAGATTTTATTTATTTTTAGAGAGAGGGAAGGGAGGTACAAAGAGAGGGAGAGAAACATTAATGTGTGGTTGCCTCTTGTGTGCCCCCTACTGGGGACCTGGCCCACAACCCAGGCATGTGCCTTGACCAGGAATCCAACCTGCGACTCTTTGGTTTGCAGGCCTGATGGTCAACCCACTGAGCCACACCAGCCAGGGCCAGGCTGGCTTTTTGCCTTGGTGCTACGGTTACTGCTGGGTAGGGAAGTGCAGTCCCCTCTTCTTTAGTCTTCAGGGCTTCTGCTCCCTCTAGGGGCTCTTGGAACTTTGTTTCATCATGAAGTGCAGTCTTTACCTCAACTCACAAAGCTGAAAAAAACACCCAGCCCCAGCCCCCACAGCCACATGGTGCTGGGCTTTTCTAGGGTCTTCCCCAACAACCTGCGGGGCCTTCTCTATGGTGTCAGGTGCACCACTGACATTGGGCCAGTCCTGAAGCCAAGCCACCAGGTGCTCAAAAAATACCTGCCAGAGACTGGCCACCCATCCACGCCCCCCTCCAAGGGTGCTAACTCCATACTATTCTGTGATGGATCCGGTCAATGGTGCCAACCACAGCCTGTCAAGGCCAGACAGGTTCCAGGAGGATTCAGGCAGGCAGAATAACATACACAGAGCCCTGGGGATGTCTGACACACCTTTTTTCAAGGGCAATCCACACACACTGCAAGCTGTGTGTCCCCCAATGGGAAGCCATTAACTCCCTTATATACTAAATGCACCCAAGCCAGCTGGGAGTCAAAATATTGCACAATATAGCAAAAATGTGAGCCCACTCAAGGCTATAGAAATCGTTTATCAGACCCTGTCTCTAGGCTATGAGAACACAGCTTATCTGTAGTTTCTCAGACATCTGGGTGAGGGAGCCAGACTGACTTTGTTTACCCTACAGGTGCACAAATATGTTATTAAATATTATTCTGGGTTTTTCTGTGAGGGTGTTTCAAGGTGAGATTAACATTTGAATTACTAGACTGAGAAAGGCCAATTGTTCTCCCTAATGTAGATGGGCCTTATCCAAATCCATTGAAGGCCTAAATAGAATAAAAAGGTTGAATAAGATAGGATTTCTCTCTTTCTTTCATTCCCTGCCTTCCTGATTATCTTTATTTGTTTGTTCAGAAAATATTTAATTTTGGTTATTTATGTGTCAGGGTCTAGTCTAAATATGTGAAATGTAACAGTCAGTCAGGTATGACCTAAGCTATGCAAAGTGTACATTCTAACAGAGGAATCAGATTAAACAAACACAATGTTTAAGAGGTTAATTTCAAATGGCAAGAACTGCTATAAAGGGCTGGCTTCATTGATTTGCAACCTGTGCAGTTACAAAGGAAACTGCATTTAGAAAGACCTTGGTTTAATGCACTGCTCTCACTGTATTAAATTGGATGGACCTGGAGAAAATTATGCTAAGTGAATTAAGACAGCCAGTGAAGGAAAAATACCACATGATCTCACTTATATGCAGAATCTGATGAACACAATAAACTAATGAACAAGACTGTAACAGAAGCTTAGATACACAGAACAGACTGACAGTGCCAGAAAGGCGGGGATGGGATGACAGATGGTGAAGGCATTAACCAAAGAACATTTATGCATAGCCCATGGACAAGGACTATGTGGGGACTGGCTTGGGGCAGAGAAAGTGTGGAGCTTAGTGAGGGAGGGGATGGGAGAAAAGTGGGGAAAACTGTAACAACTTAAATAATAAAATAAATAAAATAAAATAGGAAATCATTTTTGTTTTCCATTGAAAAGATGGAAATTATTTTTTCATAATAAAAAATAAATAAAAATTTTTATAGTGTTTTGAAAATGAGTTCTTATGTTTTTATTTTTCACTGGGCCCTGCCAATTATGTAACCAGACCTGGTGCCATGAAGAAAACCACAGTAACAAAGAGTGATAGTCTGGGATGAAATGGTACTATTTTTTTTCCTTTGATAGAGGCTGGAGAAAATCTCTCTGAAATGGTAATGTTTGAATTCAGGCTTCAATAGGCAGAAGGTATCCATGTGAGCAGAAAATTTCAAACAGAAAATAAAGAATATAAAGGTGCTGAGTGTACCGTATTTGCTGTTGTTGAATGTAAGAAAGTAAACTGGCACGAGTGGATAATGAAGCAGGTGACAAATGCTAGCAGGTGAGGCAAGACAGGTGATGCAGCCTAAGGTATGTATCATAATTTAGTATAAAAATTAGATTTTTAAATGTGTGCAATAAGGACTCCCTGGATAATGAAGAAGGTAAACTCAATAATAATTTGGACTTTGTGTTTGATGGTCCTATTGTGAAAAGAGTTTCATTGTGTTAAATATTATTTCCAAATAAATACAGTCAACATATTTATCGAGAGCTGAACAGTGCTGTTGGAAAATGGGAAGTTTTAAAGTTAGGTGACAGCAATAAATTATCTAATCCTGTCCTGTTTCCTTCTTTTGCATATATACTATTCGTCACCAATTTCCAGGTCTTTGTTATGAACTGCCCACATTCTTGAATAGTTTATTCTCAGCATCACATCCTGGACAAAATAAAAGTTTAATGCATACAATCAATAAACAGAAAGAAATATGTACCTGTTAATCCTCCAAAGAACTAGTGTTGTATTGTTACGGAAAAACAAACTCTTACACGATCTGGGGTGACGGAGTAAGCCTTTATTACACGCGTGGGCCCAGAGGAGACAGCTTCCAAATTCTGGGCACTGAGGAGGGGTCAAGTGGGCGGTTAAATACATTGCAACAAAGTGGGGAGGGGAGAGATCTCGTGATACAATCAGGAGATATGTAATTGTGAAAGCCAAGGACACAAGAAAGCAAGGGAAGTGGTCCCGGACCCAGGACAAAGGAACAGCAGGGGAGCATCCAGGGCCCAGGGCAGGGAATCAACTAACTACTCAACAGGTGATAGTCTGAAGCCAGGAAGCCAGCAGGGAGCCATCAGGGGCTGATGCAGAGTGCCAGCTTCAGTTTCTATCTATATTTTTAAATTTCTATTACAGTATAACCTAATATAAGATAAGGATTCTTGTACTATATCATTTTTTTCTCCTGAATTGACTCATCAGAATAACTTACAACTAAGGATGAGTGAATCAAACCAATTCATATTGGTTAGGTGAGAGTAGATCTTTAATTAGATTATCTGAATCTATTCTTAAACATTATCACCTTGTCAAACACTAACCATTGTGCTTCTTAATATAGCCGCATTACTCCTTTCAGACATCATAGGTATTATATTTCCTCTGAATTTGGAAAATGTTGCTTTTATTCCAGTATAATAAAGAAGATGTACAAAATGATGTATAAAAACTCAAAATCATGTGTAAAAAAGTCACTCTTTCTTAAAAAAAGTTTTTCTTACTTAAATATTCACTAACATTAGAAAGCATAACAAATTATAAGCAATGAACTGAACATTTACATCAAAATTATTCCAAATTGAAGAGAGAATTTAACATTATTAAATGTATTTGTTGAATTAGCATATTTAAGTTTTTTTGGATATGTTCCCAGAAGTGGAATCATTGGGTCATAAGACAGTTCCATTTTTAATTTTTTGTGGTAACTCAATAATCCTTTCCACAGTGGTTGCTCTGATCTGCATTCCCACCAACAGGGCATGAGTGTTCCCTTTTCTCCACATTCCTGCCAACACTTGTCATTTACTGATTTATTGATGATAGCCATTCTGACAGGTATAGGGTGATATTTCATTGTGATTTTAATTTGCATTTCTCTGATGATTAGTGACATTGAACATATTTTCATATGCTTTTTGGCACCTGTATGTCCCTTTTGGAGAAGTATATTCAGGTCCTTTACATATTATTTAATTATTTTTTTTTTTTGCTTTTTGGGTTATTAAGTTTTATAACTTCTTTATAAATTTTGAATGATAATCAGTACCAGATGTACCAGCAAATATATTCTCCCATTCAGTGGGTTTTCTTTTTATTTTGTTGCTGTTATTCCTTGCTGTGCAGAAGCTTTTTAGTTTGTTGTAGTTTCATTCCTTTCCTCTGCCTGAAAATATATATCAGAAAAAAATATTGCTGCAAAAAGTCTCTGAGATATTTCTTCTATGATTTTTATTGTTTTGAGTCTAGCATTTAAGTCTTTAAAATATTTTGAGCTTATTCCTGTGTATGGGGTAAGAAGGTAGTCTAGCTTCTTTTTTTGTTTTGCATGTGTCTGTCCTATTTTCCAAATACCACTTATTAAATAGGATATTTTTACCTCATTATATTTTTAAATATTTTATTTATTTATTTTTAGAGAGGAAGGGATAGAGAAGGATAAAAGGGAGAAACATTGATGTGTGAGAAAAACATCAGTAGGTTGCCTGTCATGTGTCCCCAGTGGGGGACCTGGCCTACAACCTAGGCATGTGCCCTGCCCAGGACTTGAACTGGTTGCCTTTCAGTTCACAGGCAGGTACTCACTCCACTGACCCACAGCAGCCATGGCATCCCCACTGCATGTTTTTGCATCCTTTATCAAATATTAATTAGCCATACAAGTGTGAATTTGTTTATGGGCCCTCTAATCTGTTCCATTGATCTGCAGGCCTGTTTTGATGCCAGGACCATGTTGTTTTGACTACAATGGACTTGTGGTATAGTTTTGTATATGGGAGTGTGATTTCTCCAACTTTATTCTTTCTAAAGATTGCTGTGGCTGGTAGGGATCTTTCGTGGTTCCATGTACATTTTTGGAATAGGGTGGTATGAATGTTTAAGAGAATGAGATCCATACATATTCTGTCTATAAGGGACCCATCTCAGAACAAAAGATACACACAGACCAAAAGTAAAAGTATAAAAAAATATTTTATGAAAATCAAAATTTTTTAAAAAGCTGGGGTAACAATACCTATATCTGACAAAATGGACTTTAAAACAAAGGCTATAGTGAGAAACAGAAAAGGACACAACATAATGATAAAGAAAGCAATCCAACAGAAGGATATAACCTTTGTAAACGTTTGTGCACCCCAAATAGGACACCTAAATATGTAAAGCAAATCTTTATGGAATTCAAGGAAGAGATTGGCAGAAATAGAGTCAGAGTAAGGGAATTTAACACCACATTGACATCAGTGAATAGATTTTCTGAACAGAAAACCAACAAGAAAATAGTAGCCTTAAATGACACATTAGAATAGATGGATTTAATTGATATGTTCAGAGCATTTCATCCAAATGCAGCATAATATATATTATATTCAAATGCACATGGAACATTTTCTAGGATAGACCACATGTTAGAACACAAAACAAATATCAATAAATGTAAGAAGATTTACAATAGCTAAGTGCTTGAAACAGCCTAAGTGCCTGTCAGTAAACGAGTGAATCAAAAAACTGTGGTGCATTTACACAATGGAATTCTATGCAGCAGAAAGAGAGAAGGAGCTCCTACCATTTGCAACAGCATGGGTGGAACTGGAGAGCATTATGCTAAATTAAATAAGCCAGGCAGTAAAAGACAAATGCTGTATAATCTCACCTATAAATGCAACCTAATCAACAAAATAAGTAAGCAAGAAAAATAGAACCAGAGACATGGAAATAAAGAACAAACTGACAATAACCAGAGGGAAGGTAGGAAGGGGATAGTGGGGCACAGAAGGGGAAGGATCAAGTGAAGGCACATGTATAAAGGACCCATGGATAAAGCCGAAGGGGCTGGAGGATTGAAAGGAAGGTGAGTCGTGGGTAGGGCAGGGGAGAGTAATGGGGGGAATGGGGACAACTGTAATAGAACAACAACAACAATAATACATTTTTCTGGAAAAAAAAAGAAATCACATCAAGCATCTTCTTCAACCATAATAGTATAAATCTTGAAATCAACAATAAGAAAAAATTGAAAATACAAACCTCATAGAGGTTAAATAACATGTTACTAAACAATGATTGGGTTAACAGTGAGATCAAGGAATAAATCAAAAGACACCTTGAAACAAATGGAAATGAGAACACAACAATACAAAATATATAGAATACAGCAAAAGCAATTCTAAGAGGGAAATTCACAGTATTACAGTTTTACCTCAAGAAACATTAAAAACTCAAACGATCTAACTTTACACTAAAAGGAACTTGGAGAAGAATAACAAACAAAGCTCAAAGTTAGTAGAAGAAAGAAAATAATAAAGATAAGACCAGAAATAAACAAACACACCTAAAAAATAAAACAATACTAAAGATTAATGAATCCTAGAGAGGATTCTTTGAGAAGATAAGCAAGATCCAAAAACTTTTAACCAGACTCATAAAGAAAACAAAAGCGCCCTGTCTGGTGTGACTCAGCTGATTGAGCACCAACCTGTGAGCCAAAGGATTGCTGGTTCAATTCCCAGTCAGGGCACATGCCTGGGCTGAGGACCAAGTACCTCATTGAGGGTGTGTGAGAGGCAACCATTTGATGTATCTCTCACACATCAATGTTTTTCTCTCTCCCCTCCTATCTCTCAAAAAACAAATGAATAAAATCTTAAAAAATATAAAGGAAAAGGACACAGATAAATAAAATCAGAAATGAAAGAGGAGGAGTAAATACTAACACCAAAGTACTGTAGGAAATTATTGTGATCAACTATATGTTAACAAATTGGATAATCTAGACAAAGTGGGTAAATTCCTAAAAACATACAATCTTCCAAAAATAAGTCAGGAAGAATCAGAGAATCTGAATAGATGAATTACAACTAGTAAAATTGAAGAAGTAATAAAAACACTCCCAATAAAAAAAGTTCTGGGCCAGATGGATTCACAAATGAATTTCACCAAACATTCAAAGAGAACTAACATCTATCCTTCTCATATATTTCTAAAAAATTTAAGCTGAGAGAAAGCTTCCAAGCTCTTCTTACTAGGCCAGAATTATCCTAATTCCAAAAACTGATAAGATACTACAAAGAAAAAAAATAATGGTCTGAAATCCTTGATGTACATAGATGCTAAAATCCTCAACATAATATTAGCAAACTAGATCCAAAAATCCATTCAAAAGATCATGCATTGTGATCAAGTGGGATCAATTCCAGAGATGTAAGGGGGTACAATATCTGCAAATCAGTAAAAGTTATATGTCACATACACAAAATGAAGGATAAAAACAGTACGGAATTTCCTCCGATAACTAAAAATGGAATGGCCCTTTGACCCAGCAATTCTACTGCTGTAATTATACCCTGACAATCCTGAAACACCAACTCAAAATAACCTATGTACCCCAATGTTCATAGCAGCATTATTTGCAATAGGCAAGTGCTGGAAACAGCCTAAATGCCCATCAGTAAATGAGTGGATCAAAAAACTGTAGTACATTTACACAATGGAATAGTATGCAACAGAAAGGAAGAAGGAGCTCCTTACCTTTCACAACAGCATGGATGGAACTGGAGAGTATTACACTAAGCAATATAGCTAGGTGGTGAGAGACAAATACCATGTGACATCACTTATAACAGGAACCTATTGAACAAAACAAACAAATGAGCAAAATAGAACCACTGGCACAGAAACAAGGAACAAACTGACAGGTACCAGATGGGAGGGAGGAAGAGGATAAGGGAGGAAAGAAGAGGAAGGGTCTAGTTAAAGAACAAGTATAAATGACCAATGCACATGGACAACAGGGTGGCTATTGACTGTGGGAGTTGGGGGTGGGCAGGGCATGGGAAAGTAATGGGGGGAAATTTGGATAACTGTAATGGAACAATTAAAAATAACATGATTATATCAATAGACAAACAAAAGCATTTGATAAAATACAGCACCCATTTATGATCAAAACTCTAAGCAAAATGTGAATAGATGGAACATACCTCAACATAATAAAGGCCATAAATGACAAATGCACAGTCAATATTATACTCAATTGGCAAAATAAAAAAGCAGTTTATCTTAAGATCAGGAGCAAGACAGGGATTTCTGCTTTCATCATTCTTATTCAATATAGTATTGGAAGTCCTAGCCACAGCAATCAGACAAGAATAATAAATAAAAGGGATCCAAACTGGAAAGGAAGAAGTAAAACTCTCATTATTTGCAGATGATGTGATACTGTACGTTGAGAAACCCACAGATTCCAGCAAAAAAGCCACTAGAACTGATAAATGAATACAGTAAAGTACCAGGATATAAAATAAATATTTAGGAATCAGTTGCATATTTATACACCAATAATGTCCTATTAGAAAGAAAAACCAGGAAAACAATCCCATTTATAATTGCTTCAAAAAATACCTAGGAACAAATTTAATCAATCATGTAAAAACTTGTACTCAGAAAATTATAAGATGCTGAAAGAAATTGAAGAAGATACAAATAAGTTAAATTATATAACATATTTATGGATAGGAAGAATTAACATCATTAAAATTTCTATGCTACTCAAAAGCAATATGTAGATTTGATGCAGTTCTTACCAAGATATTAGTGGCATATATCATACAACTAGTACAATTTATTATTTAAAACACTATTTTAGGCTATACACACACAAGTAGGTTTAGATGTTTTTTTTTTTTTTTTTGGTATGGAAAAAGACAAGCAGACTATGATTATTGCAACAACTTTATTAACTCAAAAGAATATCACTCACAACTGTAAAACTACTTTTGCCCAATTTTATATAAGTTTCAGTGTAGAGCAAAAGATTTTCTTAAATATTTTTTTTATTTTTTCAGATGTCTTCATCCTTAGTAATAAGTTAAGCAAAGAACACATACAGCAGGTACCTCCATAACAAATATAGTGCCTTACATTTTGCCATAGTACTTTATCTCAATGAATTGGAGGTCAAGTTTAGAATTTATTGTGATAGTTTTGAAAACGTATTAGGTATCATGGAAACCCACAATTTATCTAGGAGAAATAAATCTTTCCTCTTTTATCATAATTTACTCCTTGTAATTCTTACAGTTCAAAATGTGTATTATGTGGCACTATAGTTGTATTTTATGTTCTTGACATAAACAGAAAAATTTTATGATACCCTAATTTGGCAGAATAAAAACAGCTCCTATAACATAAATTCAATGTTAATTTTAACTAATTTTAGGAAACCAAGGCATGAGAGATGCAATTATTTATTTGTACTTATGTCATCTAATGTTTCACATTCAATTTCATTATGAAATCTGTAGGAATAAAAATCATTACCTACACCTTTCAGTCACATTGTAGCTTCTAAGATTGCCCAAGGATGCTGTAGAAAATTGAGACACAGAACTGGGCTTGACCAGAGCACCACAGGCATGAAGCATTGCAAGATAGAAAGAACAAAGGTAATATAGTCACACAGATTTCAGGCTTCAAGATTTAAAGGCTGAGTGACAGGTCACTTCAACTCTATGCAGTTTAGTTTCCTATGTGTAGAATATGGACCACCCTGTGAAAGGCAAAATAATGGACCCCAAAGGTGTTTGTGTCCTAATCTGGAGAACCCGTAAATATGTTATTTTAATCTGTTTACCTACTTCATTATTTAAGTCGGTAAAAGAGTCTTGGAAAATGTGATTTTAAACTTCTGGATTTAATCTCTGGAGAGATTATTCTGCACTATCTGTGAAGCACAATATAATGTCAAGGGTCCTCATAAATGAAAAGAGGGAGAAAGAGAGACAGAGTTCAAGATGTGAACACAAGCAGAAGTGGGAGTGATCTGAGCCGCCTTTGCATATGCTTTAAAGATGGATAAGCACCACTTGCCAAGGAATGTGGAGGGGAGAGGGGGTGGTGGTGTGTGTGTGGCTCTAGCAGCTGAGAAAATGCAAGATACCACCTTTCCCCAGCTCCCCCAGAAGGCATGCAGCCCTACCAATACCTCAACTTTAGCAAATAAGACCCATTTCATACTGAGACCTCCAAGACTGTAAGACAATAAATGAATAAACCACCAGACTTATGGTAATTTATTACAGAAGCAACAGGAAACTGATGCATTCCCCAGGATAAGATTTGGTTAACATTACATTCTCTCAGCCCAGATTAGGGCCTTACCAAACAGAGTAATGCTGAGAAATAAACGTGTGGACATGCTTCCTTCTGACTTCTCTCATCCAAACAAAAATGTTTCTAATTACTCTGGGGAGATGGAAGGACTTGGGCCCAGTAAGAAATATGTCTTGTTTTTTCTTAGCATCAGCAGTTTCAGTGTGCTGAACAGTAATACTACCTAGTGTTTAAAGTATGGTTCAAGTTCTCCTGTGTGCTGTACATCACAGCTGAATACTGAATCACTGTGGGTTCACTTGCCCTGTTCTCCTTCTGCCACAACCGCATTATCCATGCATCTTTTCCTCTTTGCCCTGTGGAGTTCAATCATGGGTTAGAATTTGAATTGTTTTATCGCTTCGAGGCACATTTAAACTCTTTTGAGTTGACCAAGTAATCCGACCTGACAGGATGAGGAACAAACAACTCCACCTCTAGGAATGTGTGTGATTAGGTGTTACTAGCTACACATTTACTCCTGGTTTCGAGGCAAGAAACTGCCATGAGGGTCACAGCTTCTTGTGCAGCTGCAAAACATTGCAGAAGACTTAGGTATTTCAGTTGCCATAAATAAATGTGCACATATCCCAATGTGTACACTGTTACATTCACCAACCGCGAGAACAAATGTCAGAGACTTTCAGGGCTTCAAAGATGTTATTTTATTGGCCAAAGTTTTACCTGCGCAGGGGCGAACTCTCCGAACGTGTCCGGGGACACAGTGCTCCTTGGAGCTGCAAGTGAGAGTCGCGCCTAACGCTTACAACTAAGAGTTTTTATGGGCACGAGCAAGCAAG
>PVKM010049627.1:0-10907 GCA_004027735.1 Carollia perspicillata
CACGCTGGAACGAGCGTCATGCGAGACACTCCGCCACAAGAGTGAGCTGGGTGCCCAGCATGGGCGCCCGCCTGCACCTCCCCCTCCGCATGGAGCCCTCCCTCAGCCCTGCCCCGGCGCATGACAGGACAGATGCACTCACTGCCATGCAGCCTCACAGCCTCACGGATGCGCCAAGAGCAGCCGGCCAGCAGGGTGGCCACGCGAAAGGACACTCCTGGTCGGGTCCAAGACGAGCACCCACGGGACAAATGGGTTCGAACGCACCTCCAGGAGGACGGCAGGCCCACAGGCCCACAGCCCGGCAACACCAAGGACCCCGCGTATGCCCAGAGGCCAGGCTGCAGAGCGGCTCAGATACCCCCTGCAAGAAGTCCCCTGGGGACTTCTTGGTCACTTCCTTAAACTAATTCAGGCTGTAAAAGCTCACTAGGAAACAAGAAACACTTTCAAGTGCTGTTTCAGCCAAGAACCAGTAACTCAAGTACCGACAAAGCTACACAGAACAGTGACAGGGTACCAGAAAGTTCTTGAGGCAGCTGGGCAAGCTTCCCGAGGGCCCAGGGTCCACCCCCTCCTCAGAGAAAGAACACCCCAGCATGCCCCAGACTAGCGCCACTCAGCATCTCCCTGACACATGTCCCTCCAGTGGGCTCCGAGGGCCAGACCCGGCCTGCCCCACGCCACCCGAGTGTCTGCACGCACACCACACGCAAATTGAGCAACTCAGAGGCCCCGCCCACGCACACGCTCCAGGAGAGGATGAGCGGGACTGCCCACACCACGCCCACCGTTGCGGTGACCATGCCCAGATGGCGCCCCTCGGACGTGCAAGTTGGGGCTTTTCAAAATAAATGGACTGTCTTCTCATCTGGAAATCCAGCACACCGTGCACAGTGACCTGAGACCACCGCTGGGCGGCACTCCTGACGACCGAGCCCTGGGACCCCGGAGGAGAGAAGGACGCGACGAGGGCGCGAGGCATTTACCTGTGTCCAGGCGCTTTCCCGGGGACCCCTCCTCCACCTCGGCGTCGCCGCAGGTGCTCCTCGACCTTTTTCGTGGCTGCAGAAGAGTCTCCAACCTCGGAAGGACTACAGACAAAAAGGTTTTGGTCCCTAGCTGAGGAGAAGTTGGCTGGGTTTCAGTGTTCTTGGCAGACTTTGGGGGGCTTACACTTTTCGATTTGCAGAAGAGAACAGAAGTGCGTCTGTTTACATCGCTTGCTGGCTCCGCCACCGCGGAGGCCGCCGCCGCCGGCGCATCGCCACTACAGGCGAGGGAGGGCTCTGCCGGGTGTCCGAGTACCAGTGCACTCTGAGTGCGAGCGCTATGTGACTCGCTACCAAATGTGACTCTTTTGGATAGTTTAGTCTGCTCGGGGTTGAGTTCTACTGGTCTGAGGGTTGGTGGTTCTGAATTAGTCTCCGAGTTTGAAGGAAGAGGTAATGCATCTGATGGTTCAAGTTTAGGGGGAGATTTATCTCCTGAAAAAATTATAAATAAAGTGATTTTTGAAAACTGGTAATTATAAAATCTGTTATAAAACTTACTACAAATGTGAACTCCACCGAAACACGAACTCCATTAAGGACACAAAGCATCACACACAAGGCCTGTGGGCGCCGAGGGCCGCCGGGTCTCGGGGAGTGCCTGGGGAGGGGGCCCCCACTCTCCAACACGAGACACGCCATTCGAGAGCGTGACGACCGCTGCAGCCCACAGCCCACTTACCTGGAGGAGGGAAGACCAGCGCACGCACCCAAGGGTCTACCCAGGCGTCCCCACGCTGTCCCGGTCGCAGCCCCAGCTTAGCGCACGGGAGCAACACTGACCCTCCCCTGGACCAGCTTCCCCAGTGGGTGCGGAACAGGGCAGGGCTGAGGGGCTGGCAGTGGTTTCGGGGGTGCAGGGAACCGCCCGCTCCGTTCTCAGAGCACACTGCTTTCTACGCCATGTTCTGAAATGCCGCCACTTAGGTTCTTTTTCCAACCTGACTCTCAAAATAAATGCAGTCTTTAGGAGACTATTTCAATCTCTTCTTAAAGGGCTTTTAAAATTTCTAACATAAAAATGAGACATCTGAAAACATTGCGGCCCGGAGGGTCGGCCCTGCGGGGAGGAGTGGGCCGGCTGGACAAGCACTCGGCCCCTCTCCGAGCAGGGGCAGGGCGGCCTGGCTGCAGCACATGGGGCCTGCGGGCAACAGCCAATGGCAACCGCTCAGATGGCCCCGAGCACTCTTCACTGTCCAGGTGGTTTCTGTTGTGCTAAACCTGCAAACTCCCCAAACCACTAGAAAGGTGCCGAGTTAACACCTGAACCCCAAGGTCACTGTGAGGATGAAACACTGCACAGCCCATTGGTCCACAGGACCTGGGAGCCCGGGCACCGCTGACTCTCCACCACAGCTGGGCCGGGCCTCCCGCCTGCAGGGGTCGCTCCGACAGGGGGGAGTCAGGGCACCCCGCCGAGAGCCGCAGACCCTCCAACACTCAGGCTGCCGGGGTGTTGGAGGCACACCCTGGCCCACCTGGCCTGGACACTAGGGGACACTGAACCACAAGCCCTGCCAACATGTTCACTGGGGACCAAACTCTCCACTCCGCTGTGTCGAGTCACTAGGCAGATGTGAGGAACCTGCACTCACGAGGTGCCCGAGAGCACCGCGCACGGGGACTGAGCATGCCCTCCGGCCCGCATGCCAGGGGCCCTGACGCGCCCACGGGCTGCAGCTCTGCCTTGGCCTCTTCTCCCCACTCCAGCCTGCCCCTCGGGGCCCCCACTGTACACACTCCTCCTGGCCTCCCCACTAGAAGTGCCTGTTGCGGCACCTGCAGAGGTCTGCCCTGGTCCTTGACAGGGGGCCTGCAGGGCCCCTCCTGCCCGGCTAAGGGCTGCTCCTCCCAGCTGGTTTCTCCCACCACGCTGCCAGGTCCCTCACTGGCCACCTCCAGCCCACCCCCTAACTCAGAGTCCAACCTCAGCCCCGGGGCCCAGCAGGCCCCCATGTGCCTGGCCATGTACAGGAGGCCTGGACCACCACAGTCCACACCCTCTCCCACTCACACTCAGTCCACTCCTGCCCTCCTCACAGGAGCCCCCTGCCCTGGACACAAAGGGACCTCCCCGGGGAGGCCTTCCGGCTCCTCCTCGCAGCCACAGGCTGCCCACGTCTGCTCAGGCCCCGGCCCTGCTCCTCAGTCACTGGTGCCCACCCACAGGGCAGCTCACACGAAGACTTCCAAGGCACTAAGGGGCAGGCCAGGGAAGGGCCACTGTCAATTGTAGGCTGCTCCAGTGACCCAGCGCGAGGCCCATGCAGCCCCATGGCTGCAGCACTGGGCCCAGTGGCCCAACCCAGCAGAGTGGGGGCCCTGCCGCACCGAGCTCGGAAACCTTACTGGGCATGCACACACAGGTTGGAAAGTTTGCTGTGTGTGGAACACCACATGCAGTTTCACTGTGTGAGAGGCTGCAGCTCGATGAGCTTCTAGAATAAACGCTCTGCAAGTTGAAGTTACAGATATAAAAACCAGCATCCCAAGTTCCACTCATCTAGTGTCAGGTCCACAAGATGGCCACAGGGCCTCACCCTGGGGAGCCCAGTCTACCACAACTGCTCTCAGGCCCCAGCTGCTGTTCCAGGTGCTCACACATGTGGAGCCACAGCTGGACAACACTTCACACACCTGCTTGCCAATCACACCCATCAACACCACCACCAGCAGGGGAGTCCCCAAGCATACCAGCAGCGCCATGCCCGCGCCCTCGGACCTTGGAAAGCAGGGCCCAGCGCAGCGCACCCTGTGGATTGCACTGAACAACCGGCCCCCGGGATGCTCCGGTCAGTCCTGAGACAGCGGAGCAGGTTCCAAACACAACAACCAAAAGCAAGAGCCCCCTCAGGGGACTCTGTGACGACCCCCTGGCCCCGCAGCCCACAGCTTGCTCTTCTCCCAAAGCCACAGTCTTCGCTGTTGGGCACCAGCCAGCCAAGGAACCGAACTCCGGGAGCAGGCGAAGAAGTCAGGCCCCCACAAGCTGCTGGCTGCACTCGGGGCTCCCCTCGGACATGCGTGCTGGGGTGAGCCGCCCCTGGCTCCGACTAAGCCCCACCTGGCTCCATCCTCACCTCGGGAAACAGCCCCGAACCAGACTGTGCCCCCAACTCAGCCCTGAGGCAGCTGCAGAGCACTGGCCCCAAACTGCAAGGTGTGTGACGGGGACTGGCCTACTGCCAGCCCCTCAGATCCAGGGACTCAACGAGAGGAATGTCTCTGGGGACCCCAAGCTCTGGAGACGTCCCTTCAGATGAGGGACACTCAACAGGCCTGACACCCACCGTCATCACTCTCCTGCCCCCCACACGGAGCCCATGCAGACCGCAGCCACAGCGGGGCTGGCACTGAGGAGCCTCCTGTTTCAACGTGGTGACGACCCTGCTGTTAGGAGGCCCCTGGTTTAGAAGACTCTTGGCTTCCGTGCCACCACCAGTCCCCTAAGCCCGAATTCCAGTGCCATGAGCACCTGACCGTGGCTGTCTTCAGCAGCACATATGAATTAAATGTGACCCGCCCTGCACCCCCCCGGAGGTTGCCCGCTTGAGGGTGGGTGACCCTGGCCCCACGACTGGCCTTCCAAGGCTGCTTTCTGCTCCCCATCCCCCGTTCCTACCGCTGAAAGCAGCACACCCTTCGAGTGGACTTGGTCCTGTTTAACAAGGGCACACCTTACAGGCCATGCCAGGCCATCTCCTGCTGCTGCTTCAGTGTGGCTGCACCCTTTAGAAGGACCCCAGCACTACAGAGGAGCAAAGGGGGCCTTTCGAGGGCCCAGGCCCAACTGGGGGCCCCCGCCTGGCAGGCAAGGCTGCCCGTCACTCCTCGGACAGGGACCCGATGCCAGGAGGGGGTGCCCTGTGACAAAGGAAAAGGGTCACATGCCGCTCTGCGGCGAGAAGACCGGACCACTAGGGAAGAGGAAGTGCTCGGTTGGCTGCTCCAATGATGGGGACAGCAACTGAGGTGCTCACGCCCCCTACCCCCGCCTCTTCAGGACAAGTGACACAAAAAGCGCGGCTCTCCCAGGACAGAGGCAGAGAACCCCGGCCGAGCAACAGCCTGGGCAGTGAGGAGGGACCGGCTGGGAAGACGGCAGGTGCCCCACATGGACCCCACCCATGGGTCCTGCCATGTCTCAGGGCACTCAGCCCCCAGGGGTGCAGCAGGACCGGCAATACAGGGCCACCCTGGACTCCAAGGGCCCACTAGGCACAGAAGGGGGTCTGACTGCCGGAGGGCCCCGTGAGCAAGCGCACATGAGAGCCCAACCCTCCTGGCAGGGAGGGCTCTGGACTGGGAGGCTGCTTCTTTGCTCTGCAGCTGACTGGGAGTCACAAAGCTGCTCCTCTTCTGGGGCCAACTGCAACTATCACCCGAAGGGGAAGCGCTAGAGCCGGCACCTCACACTACAGGACCCAAAACCGACAAGTCACAAAACAGTAGCAGACATAAGAGGAGGAAGAGGCTACACAGCCCTTCTTAGCTGTGTGCACAGGAGGTCGTGTCCTCAGATAACTCCAGGGCACCCGTCCTCACGCTCCAGGACATGGGAGAGGCGCCCCACAGGAACCATGTGGGGCCTGGAGGAGCCCGACGCCCACAGTCCGCACTTACGTGGGGACAGGCGGGCTGTGGCGCCCTACAAGGACAGGCACACCGCATGGCCATGACCAGGACGCCGAAGACCACCCACAGCGGCAAAGTGGTTTTTAAGAAGCAAGCTGCAGAAGTCTGTATGTGTGCTGCTTTTTGAAAACTCAAAGCTTCTAAACCCAAATGCTACTGGTTGTTGCAGGGAGTCTTATTCTACTTCTTACTGGGCTGTCCAAAAAGTTCATTTGGTTTTTCCCATAAGATGGCTCTAGTGGTGCTTAGGTGTCTTGAATTTCACCTGAAACAGTTTCACTAGACTGCACTGTGACAGCTGTCACGATACAGTGGGCATCAGAATGCAGTCAGCATTCAAAGAAACTTATCGAAACTGGTGACTTTTTGTGGGACCACTGTAACATTGAAATTGGAAGCAAACACAAAACATTTTCGGCACATCATGCTGTGTGATTTCAAGAAAGGAAAAAATGTAACTGAAACGCAAAAAACACTGGTGCTGTGTGCGGAGAAGGGGCTGCGACTGAAGGAAGCTGTCGGAAGGGGCTTGCGAAGTTTCGCGCCGGAGATTTCTTGCTGGATGATGCTCCAGTCGGGCAGACCAGGTGAGGCTGACAGCGGTGAAACCGAGACACTACTGAGAAAAAAACCGCGTTCTACAACACGGGAACTACCCGACACACTCCCAACACCCCAATCAGTACATTTATTGGTGAAAACTAAAACTGTATCTTCATTTTACCAAAAGAAACCACATGGACTTTTTGGCCAACCCAGCACTTTGTACAACTGAACCATGCTGCCACTAAAATTAGAAAAAAGGGCAAAAAAAGACGGGAAGGGTCTCCAGGCAAACTCCACCTGCTCAAACCACTGAACCCCCGTCCGAGCTCGCCGTCTGCACTGGAGGCCCAGGGGCGCCCAGTGCTGGGAGGGGGTCTGCCCGCTGTGAGCCTTCCGCCCACAGGACACGCCCGACACCCCACTCTGCTCCCAGACACGCTCCCACTGCGACCCACGTGTGTCGCCACTCCCAACGCCCTGCATGGGAAGGGCCAGAGTGCGGCGGAGGTGAAGCTGTCTCCGGGAAGCCCCAACACAGGCCGCACTAGCCCTGCCACCTCCCCCCCAGGAACCGGCGCCCACACTGCCACCCCCCTTGCAGATGCCCGAGGAGCATGGAAGGGAGGGCATCACGCAGCAGCCCTTGCAAAGCTGCCCCCAGAGACCTCGTGCGCACCAAGTGGCCCCCCCTCCACGCACAGACACAGGAGCGCCAGGCTGTCACCCCCATCACACAGCCGCCTCCATGCTCCAACGCTTCTGGGTGGCTGTGCACAGCCCCTCCATGCTTTTTTACGGCCCGGCTGAGGAAGAAAATCTTCCTCTGTGCCTTCAACTTTGCACTACTTAAGAACTGAAACAGCATGACGGCACAACTACAAGGGCACACAGCGCCCAGTGGGACGGGGGTCACAGTCACAGGGACCCCGGGCCTCGGGGAAGACCAACACGGAGACAGCGCCGTGCTTACCTTCCTCCCCCGTCTCCTGCCCCAGCGGAGCACCTTCCTCTTCAAAGCCTCCAATACCTGACTCCGAGGGCGGGGGCTGGCTGTGCTGCTGGCTTAGCTTGTTTCGAATGAGAGCAATTTCCTTTTTTAGTAGCTTGGCCCGCTTGCTCCTCGACCCACTGGACTTCATGGAGCACGTGAGGTCCAGCTTGTCCAGCAGCTCCCTCAGCTGCTCCTCCAGGGTCATGTGGGCCCTGTTGGCCGGGTTCAGCAACCTGTCCACTGAAGGCAAACAACACGCATGCGTCAGTTACCAAATGCTGGGCTGCCCTGTGAGGTCGGAAAACCTCACCCACTCCCACCGCCCCTTTCATCGCCCTTGACCAAGACCCCTGGCTCAGCCACACGATGTCCCCCTCCACTCTAAGCCCACGATGGGCTGCTGCCACAGGAAGACATGCTTTGCACCTGAGGGTGTGAAGACCCACAGCTAGCCAGGGGCACGGCAGGGGGACAGATGCAGGTGCAGAAGCAAGGACAGTGCCCCGGGGACACACACGAGCACTCCTGCGGACAGGAGGGCCGACACAAAGCCTCAACGCTGACTCACTCCAGGGCCCAGGCTGGGGCTGTCTGGGCATCACACTGCCCCGTGAGCCCAAGTCTCCAGACCCAGGTCGTTATGTGGCTTGATAATTACATGAGCTGCAAAATTCACGGGTGATTCTGAATTTCAGGCTCATTTACTACAAAAATTCCTAAGTTTCAATCTCAGCCAAACACTGACACTGTTGAAGCACAGACGACCTCTGACCCATGAGTGGCCGCTGAGAAACGAGCTCCTCTTCAGAGCTCCCTGGGAGGAGGTGGGGGTGGAGGGGGAGGAGGGGACATGGGGGAGCCGGCGCCAGCCTGGCTGTGCGGACGAGCACCTGGGCCTCCCCCACCACCTCCGCTCCCCTGGCAGCGCCTGGCTCTCCCAAGACGTAAGCACAGGGCACGGAGTGCGTGACTGTCTGGGTCCCGTCCTCACTCCAATAGGACTTCCAACACCAGACCCTCAGAAGTATCCACGCAAACAAACGTCATGTCATCCGAGGCCCAAAGCGAGATGGTGCGGTTTATCCACAGACTCTGTGCAGAGCAGGCACCGCGCTCTGCCTGCACCACATGGGCCTCAGCGCAACAGGGGCACTAGGTGCCCCCCAAGATCTAAAGGGAGGGAGACAAGAGACGCACAAGGCACCAGCTCACCGACGACCCCACCTGACACCAAGGGAAAAATCCATCAAGACTCGGCCTTCATTTTCGCCCCAGAAAGAGTACAGTGCAGAAATTTACCTGGGCAACACCAGGGCTACTCGCACAGCCATTTTCCGAAAGGCCCAACGCAGAGAGGCCCCCTAGCCCCTCCCCGCTGGGAAGTCTGGTGGGGGCAGGAGAGGGAGCACAGCATTGGGAAGGCAGCCTGGCAGCCTGGCAGCCGAGGACAGGATGTGAGGACCAGGAGTACAGGGCGGAACGGGGACTGGAGTGCGTGTGCTCATTTCTGCCCCCTTGAAACACAGCGAACAGTGTCCTCGGCAGCCGCCAAGGCCCACCCAGGGTGCATCAGGCCGAGTCCCACACGGGGCACCTGAAACACGGCTGGTTTGAGCAGAGATGCTCAGTGTAAAATAAAATGCACAGCAGGTGGCAGAGAGAAGATAAAGCCAATGGAACCCATTGCCGTGACTTCCACATGGCGCGCATGTTGGACTCTCAACACCTGGGTCTGCTGGGGGAGAGATACACTACTGAAACAAACTCTGTCTTCTTCCTCTTTTCTTCACGAGGGTACCAGAGAGCTTAAACCACACAGGGGGCACACCCCAGGCCTACAGGCCAGGCCAGCACAGAGCCCTCGGGGCCGTGCTCCTGCCCACTCCTGGACCCGACCGGGTGCTTACCATCCTCCCAGGAGAAAGGCCGCCGAGGGGCCGCAGCAGGCCGCTCCAGCAGGTGCATCCCGGAGGCCTCCTCGAATCCAATGCTGTCTGCCTGGCGCCGGGCCTGCCTCAGGACGACGCCGCCCTGGTCTCGCAGCCTCACCGCCGCTCTATAGAACACCGTGTCCTTGGCGTTGTACCTCATGCAGTTGTCCACAATGAGGTCAAAGTCCTCCTCAAACTCAAGGAGGCTTCTGTACCCTTGAGCCTCTAGCCGCTTTCTCATCGTGGCAAAGTCCATGGGCTGTTTAATGTGGTCCAAGTAGTCCGGTACCTAATTGCGGGAGGACAAACGAGCACTTAGAAACAGAGAATGGTTCCCTGTCACTCTAGAGAACTAACACACACGTCACACAGGAGAGTCTCCCTCGAGCACATGCAACATGGACACACACTTGCACACACAGCAAACGTGTCTCTCACACGCCAGTAAGTGGCAGCTCTGACACGCACCAAACTTAAACCCTGCAGACACCGGCTCCCTTCCTCAGAACCTGAGTGGCCGCTGCCAACCCCCATGACCCGCAGAGCAGGTCTCCCTGAGCAGGAGCTTCCGCCTGCCTCTCACGTCTGGCACTGCACCATGAAAGGTGTTCTATTCATCATTTAAGAAACAGGCGAGCCCTCATCAGTGCAGCTCAGTGGACTGAGCACCAGCCTGCAAACCGAGAGCTCACCGGTTTGATTCCAAGTCCGGGCACACGCCTGCATTGTGGACCAGGCCCCCAGTTCCTGGGTACATGGCAAGAGGCAACTGATCTATGTATCGCTCACACATCAATGTTTCTCTTCTTCTCTTTCTCCCTCCTTTCCCCTCCCTCTAAAAGTGAGTAAAGTTTTTGAAAAAATGAAGTAAAATAGAAAAGAAATAGGTGAACTGAAAATAAGAATGTAGCGCGCAGTGAGCAAGGGTCTCCCCGGCCGGCATGGACCGCGGGCAGCAGAGAAAGCGCAGGTGCGCACCCACCTCCTTCAGGCTCACCGGCTGGGCGAATATGCGGGCCGGGTCCTTGTCCTGCAGCTGGTCCAGCACGGAGCGCAGCAGCACCGTGAGCGGGGTCAGCCGCAGCTCCAGCGCAGTCTGCTCCACCTTCACCTGGGGACAACAGTGCTCAGCGCTGACACTCGCACGGTGCCGCCCACCCCCCCCCACCGCCGTCCCCACCAGCTTCTACTTCTTGTCGCGTGAGCAACTCAGCACCACTACACAGCCTGCAGCCAGTTTGCACGTCTACTCCCTGATGCCTAGGTCCAGGCGCACTGTACACTGAGTCCCCAAACACCCACTGGGTGCCGGCCTGGCTCCCACCTTCCCTGGCCCGGTGCCGCCCCAAACACCACACTGACCTCCTGACCCTGCACCGCCCCCGCGTCCTTCGAGGGGTCAGTGCCCCCTTCCACATAGCTGTCTGCAACCCAGACACCAGGATGGCTCGGAACAGGGCCAGGGCCTCGCCTACAGGCCCAGGAGCCACAGCCCGCACAGCCCACAGCCAACAGCCAACAGCCCACAGCCCACAGCCCCCCAACGGGCCGCACCTGCTCCCGCTTGAGCTTCTCACGCTTGCGCAGGAGCTCTATCAGCAGACGTGCGCGCTCCAGGTCGTGCCGCAGCCGCTGCCAGTACTTCAGCTTCTCCTTGGCAGCCTGGATCTCCTCGTCGTTTTCTCTCTGCGGAAGGGAGTGGGAAGGCCAAAGAGTTGGCCACAGACACCCTAGTTGTGAGCCCCCAGT
>PVKM010049628.1:0-10914 GCA_004027735.1 Carollia perspicillata
TGGCGGCTCCTCACAGCCCACTGGAGAAGACACGGTCCCCACCCCCCCCGCCCCCCGCCTTCCCCGACCCTGCCTTAGATGGTAAGGGTTTAATTACGGCCCAAGCCCGGTGACGTTGACTCGTGCATTCTGAGCCCCTGCGAAGTGCCGGCACTCAACTAGGCACCAGGTCCCTTGACCAAGGGAAGCGCCTGCTCTTCTCAAGCTTGTGGTCCCGTGGGGGACGCACCGATGAGGGAACCCGGGGCCCAGCACGGTGCCAGGTGCAGTAGGCGACGATCGCAGTAGCGCGGCACCCGGGGCGCAGGGGGGGCATCGCGGCTCGGCGGCCAGCAGTCCGCACAGTCGGGCATTGTTCTAGGCACATCTGGCATGTTCTCCCCCCCGCCCCCGCCCCACCACGGCCCCCAGACCTGTGAGGTGGTGCGTGGCAGTGAGAGCCGTGTGGTTAGACCCAAGCTGTGGTGGAAGGCATGGGCGGGTCTAAGGTTTGAACCCAGAACCATCGGTGGGTCTGTCTCGAACCCCCGCCCCTTCACGCAGACCCCTGCAGCGCCTGCATTGCCTAGGCTGCGTGTAGATCGGGAGGGGACGATGTGGAGTCGGCGTGTCTCTAGGAGAAGGTGGGCACGTTCCTTACCTTCAGCGAACGTAATAACCCCGGTTTGTCGGGTGCCTCTCAGGTACCAGGTGCAGCGCGGGCGCCTCGCGTTCCTTCTCCCCACGCCTGCCCTCCGCCGTGCGGGCGGGGGTGCCTCACTCATTTCATAACATCAGACGGGTCACTGGCTGTGCAAGGTCTCAGAATGGAATGTGGCCCTACCTCTTTTTTTCTCTCCGAACTTGAACCTTATGTTACTTACGGGGACTGAAAAATTCGATCGTTTTCTTAAAGGGACCCGGGGCCTAAAGGGGCGTGTGGTTCCCACTCCTGAGCATCATCAGTGATCGGCCTGTGTACTGTTCCGCAGACTCGCTACGGGACCCCAGTCCGCAGCTGCGTGCCTGCCCTCTGGGCACCGCCGCCTGCCTGGTGCGCGGGGGCCAGGCCTTCGACGTCGGCCGGCCCAAGGAGGGTCTGAAGTTGGTGAGCAAGGACAGGTCAGTGTGCGGCCGGCGTTCTCGTCACCAGGCTTCCTGGTGTGTTGCTTGCGAAAGGATGGCCCCCCTCGTGCTTGCAGAGCCCCTAGTCATCGCCGTGAGTCACCTCGGCCGGCGTGTTGACTTGCAAATCGCTTGTCCCTCAGAGCTGTGAGAGTGTGTATTCGGATCCAGCCACACGTGTGTTACCTCATGTGACAGCCCCCCGAAGGTGTGTTCTGACATGCTGGCCCGGGCAGGCTGCCCGTGGAGCTGCTTCTGCATCCGTGTTCATCTGTTGTTTGTAGACAGCATCCTGGAGGGCAAGAGGCAGGAAGGGCCGTTCGCTGGCTTCCTTCCAGGGCATGGAGCCTGCTTCCTGGTGGGCCTCCCCCCACCCCCCCGGGTTTCAGGGCAGGGTGCTCGGCTCCTCACACAGACGCCCTTCTCCCGCCGTGGTGCCTGACTTGGCAGGGAGATGGTTTTCTCCAGGGTCCACACATAAGCGTGGCCTGACCCAGGCGTCTCTGTCATCTCCCGGTGGCAGGACCTTCGATGGCCACCTCGCGGGTGCTCTGGTCCGGCACTGGTGGCTCTTCAGCGCTGCAGCCGTAGATCATCCCCAGGAGACAGTGGAGCACACCCGAAACTTCCAGTGTCTGGGAGGCCTCCGCGGTGTTGGTGCCAGTCCGCCAGGGCTGCCGTTAACAGAGGCCCACGGACGGGCAGGCCGCAGCAGCGGACAGCGATTGGCTCTCCGTTCTGGAGGCCAGGCGTCCAACTGTCAGCGGGGCTGGTTCCTCCCGAGGACGAGGCCCTTGGCTTGTCGATGGCCGGCTTCTCCCCGTGTCCTCACGTGTTCTTCCTTGTGCCCGTGTGTCCCAATCTCCTCCTCTTACGAGGACACCAGCCACGTCTGATTAGGGCCTACCTACCTGGTAACCTTACCTTTATTACTTCAGTCACGTCCGTGAAGGCCTCGTCACCAAACACTGTCACGTGCCGAGGTGCTGGGGTTAGGGCTTCAACATGAACTTGGGGGTGGGCAGGAGACAGAACCCAGCCCATAACATGGTCCTAAGTGACAGACGGGGGATTTTTCACACCTGGGGGGACTTTGCAGCATGTGGGCATGGGTGAAGGCCGAGCTTGTCTTCAGAGGAAAGGCAGGCCGCCCGCCCGGAGCCCCGGCCCACCCCTCGGGGAGGCCCGCGTACCCTGCAGCGGCCCTGGGCCCCTCCTGCTGCGTGCACACTCGCTCTGCAGCCTGCAGGTTGACCGGAGACCGTCGGCTCGGAAGCTGCTGTTTGGAGAGGAAGTAGCCGTGCGGCCTGTGACCTGCTCCTCAGCTGTGTGTTTGTTTCGTTTTGTGGGAGTGTTTGTAATACTTTCTTTGTTTTACTCGAACAGCTTTTCTTAGTGTTTACATTTACACATTGATCGTTCTGTTTATTTTTTAAAGAAAATAGCACTTATTGAAGTTTACTTTTACGTGGTTACGTTTTTCGGATGGCAGTGAATTAATTGAAGTGGTACTGTGTGGTGGCTTCTTTTACATTTTAATCCTCCTCCTGCTCCCGCGTCCCCTAGCGAATGCCCAGGGCACCAGATGCGTCTGAATGCCATCGATACTTTTGTGACCCTCTGTTCTCTCCCCGTGGCATCCAGGCTTGTCCTGACTTACGTGAAAGAAGATGCGGGGAAGCCAGACTTCTGTGAGGGTCACAGTCCGGCAGTGACTGTCACGTTCGTCTGCCCGTCAGAGCGCCGTGAGGTGAGTGGCGTGGCTTCCGTTGCTTCCCTGCTGTGCGTGGGGCCCGACAGCGTGCGCTGGGGCTGCGGCGGGGTCCTGGGCCGGGGGCAGGCACCGAGCTGCGAGGCTGCAGGCACCGGCCGCCTGGGCGGGTCCCGGGGAATGGCCTGCTCTTGGCTGTCCCTCAGCCCCCTGGAGGGGCCTCTGGAAGTCAGTGCAGGCTGGGGCTTTGCTCCGGGGGTCACGGGAGATGACTCCAAGTGGCCCACGGACAGATTTTCAGAGTGTCCATAGTTAATGCTGGTGTGGATGGCGGTTGGAAAAGCCCTCTGCCCTACCCCGAACCCCGATGTCACGGCTGTCGTTTGAGGAGG
This sequence comes from Carollia perspicillata, assembly GCA_004027735.1. Classification (NCBI taxonomy): domain Eukaryota; kingdom Metazoa; phylum Chordata; class Mammalia; order Chiroptera; family Phyllostomidae; genus Carollia; species Carollia perspicillata. The sequence goes on from PVKM010049628.1 coordinate 3,208, forward strand.
AAGCCGGGTAAAAGTAGCCGATGTGCTCACGGAAACACAGCAAAGAAACGTGGCAGGCCGAGGGGGGTCCTGGTGGAGGAGGACCGAGGCCAGAAGGAGGGGCTCCCGCAGGCTCCAGGGGAGGCTGCGCCCCTGCCCACCGCCCACCCCTCCCGGCAGTGCGACTGCCCTGTCCCCTGGCCATTGACACAGTTGGACACAGCTGCGAAACGCGTGAGGGCAGGGCAGCCTGGGCTGTGCTTGGCCAGGGCCCAGGGGTGCCGCACACAGCGGCGGTTAAGTGGTGGAGCAGACGTGGGTGCCGGTGGCAGGGAGACGCCCCCGGAGGGGAAGGGTGGGGCTTTCCTCTAATTGACTCTCCTCCCCTGACAGAGGAGTGGAGCCCTTTCCCGGGAGCCGTGCTGCCCCTCCCCCCGAACACATGTGGCATGTGCTCTGGTTTCGGGCTGGCCCCTGGCCTGTTTTGTGTGCTGGGTCACGGGGACAGACGTTTAGCCCCGGCCAGCTTTCCATTTTGGGTCCTGGGACTCCCAGGGCCCGTGGTGGCAGCATCCAGAGGACCCGAGTGGCTGAGTCGCAGCCCCGTCAGTTCTGGCTGGGACATTGAGGAAAGGGGATGTGTGCTCTCGTTTGCCCCACCCGTGGGAGTGGGCGTCTTGTTAGCTCAACGAGACGTTCTCAGCTGGCAGTGTGTCCCTTTTTCATTCTGCATTTGGCGAGGGTGGTCTTTTAGGTTCACAGGGGAGGGGACGGGTGCCCAGCTCCCCCCCCCGCCCCCGGCCTTCTCCCTGGGGTGCAGGGTACTTGGTGGTGTCGGCACAGGGCCAGTTAGCTCTCAGTGAAGGGTGCCTGTCCTGCTTATCTGCTCCCCGGGCAGGACGGGGGTTACACATGATACCTTAATACCTGAGGTTTATTTAAGCATTTACACTGGCTCATCGGATACTTTTAAGAGCTGGGATTTTTGTAAACGTTTACCTTGCCACGTGAATCTTTTTCAAAAGCCTTTATTGAATTTACAAACTAAAGTTCAGCTGGTTTAAGTGCAATTTCACGGTTATTGCACTTGGTGTATTAACAGACTTGGCCAGCCATTGCCCCTGGGTAAGGTTCGAGCTCCCCACGCCCCCGCCCCACACAAGAACCCCCGTGCGGCCGCCCCCTCCCCGTCACCGCCCTGCCCTGCCCTGGCAGCTGCAGGCCTGTGCTCTGGCTCCAAGGACTTGCCTTTCCTGGGCCTGTGGTAGACTCGAGCCATACACTGTGTGGCCTTTGTGTCCGGCTCCTCCCGCTTGGCGCTCAGCAGCCCGTGACCAGACGCCCACCTCACCGGGGCCGACTGGTTGCAGCCCGGTTTGGAGCCGGGCAGATGGAGCCAGACTTGCAGCCTCGCAGCCTGTTCATCACACGGCCTGTGTGTGCGAGCCCGGTGCCGAGGACTCGGGCCTGGCCCTGGGCAGGCGCTGGGTTGACGCGTGCAGGGCGGCGGTGCTCAGGGTCGGCGCAGCCGTGCGGGCCACCGCGAGCAGCAGCAGCAGCAGCAGCGCATCTCCCGGCGGTGCTTAAAGGCGACACTGCCCTGCAGGGAGCAGGGACATGGCAGCCTCGGCCTCCCGTTCGCACCAGAGGTTCCCGTGGGGGTGGCGTGCTGCCGGAGTCCAGCGTAGCTGTTGAGGCTGTGCCTCCTCTGGGGTGGGAGCAGGTTACGGGTGGGGTGAGCCAGGCACCCCCGCCACAGTCTCAGGAAAGGGGTTAGGAATCGTCTTCCAAGATGCTCACGTGCAGGGCGGTTCCCTCCCAGCCCGGGGGCCGGCTGGCCCTGGCTCCGTATCACTTTGGGTTGAAAGGCCTGAACAGCCCGCACGCCCTTCACAGGTCCTGGCTGCTTGCCGAGGTGGCGGGTGCCGGGTGATGTTCAGTTCAGGGTGGGAATGTCGGCGAGTGGTCAGAGGTGGACGATCGAAATATGTGTAGGGCTGTTAGGGTTCAAAAACAGGAGCAGAAAAAGGAAAAACCCCAGCAGCTTGCGTGTGAGCTTTTCGGAAGCACGGAAACCCCGCATTCGAGCTGCATTCTCAGAATTTAATTCTGTGCCTTTCAAACCGTTCCTGACAGGGCACCGTTCCCAAGCTCACGGCCAAATCCAACTGCCGCTACGAGGTGGAGTGGGTCACCGAGTACGCCTGCCACAGGGACTACTTGGAAAGCAGCAACTGCTCTCTGAGCAGCGAGCAGCACGACATCGCCATCGACCTCCAGCCACTCCGGCAGGACAGAGGTGAGCCACCCCGCGAGGGCCGGTGACACCCCCCATCCCCACCCACCCCCCTGGGGCTGGGGCGGCTGGGAAAGAAGTGCCTGTCGAATGAAGTTGTGTTGTCCCTTTCTTGACACTCGAGCATGTGACAGAGCCCCTCCTCTTCGTCCCCTTCCCTTCAGGTCGTCACTACTCTGCCGATGGGAAGGAGTACATGTTCTATCTGAACGTCTGTGGAGAAACCGAGGCAAACCCCAAGGTCTGCGGAGGGAAACAGGCTGCAGTGTGCCAGGCGAAAAAGCCCGATTTTACTCAAGTCAAAGTGGCCGGAAAATTCCAGAATCAAACTCTTCGGTGTGTAAACAGCCTTTCCGTGCTTTCCAAGTGCATTGTGTCTATCCTTGTAAAACATAACCCACTTCCCTTGTCCCCTCCCTCCCCCCGTGTCCCCGAAGCCCAGCGGTCAGTGAGCTGGCGTCCCTCTGGGCCAGGCATGGGGCCTTCTGTCACCAAACAGTGGGATGTTTTTCCTGGCTCGACAATAGATCGCTTCTGTTAAATCCATCCGTCTGCTTTACGACCCATTGTTTGGAAGGAGCCATGCTGGAGGAGGGTCAGTTAGTTAATTAGCTTCCAATTGACGTGGTTTTTGTATTTTAAAACGCATCTTTCCGAGCTTTCGTTTTCCTCGGGCCCTTTCTTGAGAATCTGAAATGCCGTCGGCATCACTTAGAAGTTTTAAACCACTGAGAACACGGGGTCCGTGCGGTTCTCGTGACCCTTAACGGGCGGTTATTAGCAGGACACGCTACGAAAGCAGTCCTCTGGAAACAAGGATTGCCCAGCGCCCCTCAGCTGGGACTGGGTGTAGGGCAGCTGCTGTGCGCTTCTCGGGCTCTGCCTCGGTTGCGCCCAGTCCAGAGAGGAGAGCAGAGGAGGCCCCGTGCTCACAGCGGGTCCTGCGGCGCGCTCTCGCAGCTCGTCACCGCTCCGCAGGAAGAGGACGGACGCTACACCTGCACACTTGCAGCTCATTTCCTTCAGACGCCCCCCCCAGCTGGCGAGAGTGTGCTGTTCCGTGTCAGGAACGACTTGTCAGTGGTGTGCAAAGGGCTCAATGTAGAAATGTTTACAGATGCGTGTTTCTGTCTCGGTTCTGCCCAACACGCATGCACGTGTCTCCCCAAAACCTAGGTACTCCGACGGAGACCTCACCTTGACCTATCTGGGAGGCGATGAGTGCAGCTCCGGCTTTCAGCGCATGAGCGTCATCAGCTTCGAGTGCAACGAGACTGCGGGTGAGTGGGCCCCGGGCTGATGCGAGCCCTGGGGTGGGCGCTGGCGTTCTTGGGCGTGGAATGCTGAACCGGGCAGTCACACAGCCCGCTTCGGGCGTGGCCGTCTCCAGCCCCGAGACGAGGTAGGGGTGCCCAGCCAGCGACACACACATCCTGTTTCCATTTTCCCCTGCGCTTTGTTTGTTTTGGGAGCGGGCCCAGCCCTGGGCCTGCGCCGGGACGGAGTTTCTGCCTTGAATTGTGGCTCACACCAAAGTGTGTGCAGACCCAGCACGGCGGGTCTGCCATCCAGCTTGGGGCGGCTGCAGACACCACTTTGCTTTTACAGAGGAAGTTTCAAGATGAGTCTTGAAGGTGGTGGCCTGGTGGTGGAGGCTGGGCTTTGGTTTTCTGAGTGACCAGGAGATGCTTTGTTGCAGTCACGATGGCCCTGGCATTCCAGAAAGCCATGCTGCCCCCCCCCTCCGCTGGAGGTCCTGGACCTGGTCTGCATCTGCTGGGAGGGGTTGGCACCCATCCTCGTCGGGAACCCGTCCTGTCTGTGGGCCTCTGAGCCCTGGCCCCAGGCATCCCGCCGCCTGGGTCCTGCCGTCCCCACACAGGGGCACAGGCGCACACGGCTGCCCCCCCCACAGGGTCTTCCTGCCCCGAGTGCTGTTTGTTCAGCGCGTGTCTGCGGCAGGGCTTGGACCCTTTCGGTCCCAGGCAGGTTCCGACCTGGCTCCCTGCGGGGCCTGGGCTCCAGGAGCGCATGTCTGTGGGGGAAGGAGGTCAGAGAGCTTGTGAGCTGCGCCGAGCTCTAACCAGCTGCCCGGGGAGGAGACGGACAGGCCTCCAGCCCCAGTGCCCATCTCCTGCTGTCTCCTCTGCCCTCGGTTCCCGCTGCTCCGTGGTGGCCTGGCACCTCCTGACCCTCCGTGCGCTGCAGGCTGGCTTTGGAGCCATGGCTGGAGCCCTTTTGTGACTCGCCTTGTTTCAGTGGAGTCATTCCATACACGTTTTGTTAGTGCCCGCGCACTTGACCCTGTGAGACTGCGGCTGCCATGACGACCAGGCTCCCCTGGCGCGCGCCGACACCGGTGACTGCGGTGCAGAGGCACGTGGGCCATCACCCAGTGCTCGCCACAGGATCTGGGGTCCGGGCGGCCTGGCGCTGAGGCAGTGAAGGAAGAGGTGGCTCTGCGGGGGGTGTGGGGTGGCTGTGGGCACTTGTCTTCGTGGCCGAGGGGACAGCTCAGGCCAGGCCGTGAGTGCAGGTCGCCATGAGCAGGTCCAGGACAGGTATTTAGAATGTAGCTACAGGTGACCCTCAACAGGGGAGTGGGGCCACCTTGTGAAAGGCTCGTGTGTCCTGTGAAGAGGTCAACATTACCTAGAAATGGCTGCGAAGTCCCAGGAACTTCTCCAGGCTGGCGACATGGCTCTGCCGTGGGTGTGGCCTTTGGGTGCGTCTCCCATCTGGCCCCAGTGTTCTCCCGCCCTCCTCAGAGTCTCCCTTTTCCATCGCCCTCACCTCCTCCAGGTTTCTAGGAGACGCTCTCTGAAGCGCAGCCCTGCCACCGTGTGTCCCCTCCCTGGGACGGGCGCTGGCTGCTTACCTGTGTCCGCAGGCTTTCAGGCCCGCCCGCTTGCCTACCCCTTCCCAGTCCAGCCGGCCCCTGGCCTGCCCACTGGCTGGCCACCCTGCTGTGGGGCGACGCCCGTGACCCCAGGCTCCCTCACTGCTCGTCGCTTCTCGGCCCTGCTCTGTTCTGGGAGCGTCACAGATGACGTGATGTGGCTGAGGTCTCTGTGAGTGCGCTGACCTCACTTGGGCACGCTGGGAACACAGATGACCGACTTGGAGCGGCCTCTGCAGACGGGGGAGGGTGGAGGGACGTGGAGAAGGGTACAGAGCCGGGGGCTCCAGAGGAGGAAGTGTAGGCTTCCGGTCCACGGGAGCGGAGGCGTCAGGAAAGGCGGGAGGCCGGGTTTTCCTTTTACTTTTCATTAAAAAAAAAAGTTCAAACGTTCCAGTAGAAAGAACATCACAATGCAAATTTCTGCCCCTGCCGCTCAGATTTAATGATGATTTCGTTTTCCCAAATTCACCCCATGTAAACCGCGTGTCACCGGTAGGACATAACGTTCCACTCCAACTCCGATTTGACAAAATTGACAGCGATGCCCTAATGCCACCAACTTGGTGCTGAGTCAGGCCGCTTTCCTCGTGATGGGCACAAGGGGACTCGACGGAAAAGTGTTGCGTTGGTGGGAGATTCTGAGCCTGCTCGAGGCTGGACCTGGGCGGTCAAATGTTCGAGGCTGCTCCTCACTCTGCCTGACGCTTGTCAGAGCTCGGAGCAGGCTGCACGTGCCGTGAAACTGCTCCATTTGGTCTTAGAGGACATCCTTGGTGCTTTCTGTGTTCGTTGGATAAACGTAGTAACGAGTTTTTGCCGGTGAACGGTGTTAGTTGGCTATGGGTGTAACATGGTGTACAGTTGAACTTGGGTCTCCAGGAATTATTTGTGTTTATGAGTCTATCGTTTGTACATTTCAAGATACAATGTTTATGAATTTATTCTTTTAGCTATAATATGTATCTAACCATTTGTTTCAATAACTTACCTGTGGTTTTGTGTAATGTGATAGTTTTGATTGTCAAGTAAGGGCATGAGAGCATTTTTTGGGAAAGAGTAACTTACTAGGATAGGCTAGTAAGAAACCCACAAATTTAAGTGGCTCATTCCATGAAAGGTTTGTTTTCTGCAGGTCTGTTGTGGGCCGGAGGTGGGGGCCGTGCTCTGGGCGGTCACTCAGGGAGTCTTCCACTGGTTGCCGCTGCCTGTAGGCTTGGCCCCCAGGGACTCTGTAGCAGGGGGGCTGGGTTTTCACGGGCCAGAGCCAAGTGGCGGGGCCAGCCTCCCAGGCAGAGAGGCTGGAAGTGCAGCTTGGCCGTGAGCCTGGAGGGAGAGTCGAACCCGTGTGGTGAGTAGGTGGCGCTGTCTGTGCCGCAGAGGACGGAGGAGCGGGTGCTGCCGCTGCTCAGCCAGAGAGCGCCTCGGAGCCCCGGGGAGAACCCACTTCTCCGCCAGCCGTGACGTGCTGGGAGTGGGCTTCGGAGGCAGGAGAGCCGGGCTGGTGCTTTGGGAGCTGCGTGATTGACAGAGATGCCGAAAAGCTCACCTCAGTCCTGCTGAAGGACGGACACTGTCGGCCCCAGAATAGGGGGTCCTGAAGGCAAAGCCCCCCACCCCTCCCCGTGCTTCAAAACAAAGCAGTGTGGTCTAGCAGAGGGGGGTGCTGGTTTACGAGCCCCCTACACTTGTCGTGAGGGATTAAATACGAAGACAGAGAAGATGGGTCCCGCTGGTGACAGTGTCAGCACCCCGCACACAGCATGAGCGAGTCCCCGATGCAGAGCCAGCTCCGAGGTAGGGGTGGGCGCTGGAGGCCTCTGTGGGTCTTATGTAATCGTCTGCCAGCTCATCTGGTGAAAGACAGGCACGGCGAAGGCTTCAAGTGTGCAGAAGCAGGGATGTTTTCCAAAGAGGAAGGAGGTGCCAGTAGGAGTCGACTGTCGGGGCCACGTGGGTGGGAAAAGGGGCAAGGGAGCCTCACACCCCTTCACAGTGGAGGCGGCGGGGGTCCCGTGCGCCTGGGATGGGGGGTGCAGTGCTGGGTTGTCGGGAAGGAAGCTGGGAGCAGTGCCTCTTGAAGAGGATGGCGTGGTGAGCTTGAGAGCAAGCACCCGCAGTGGCGTGAGGAAGCATTGCCTTGTACCTCGGGGCCTGGCTCTGGGGCCAGACCGTCTGGATTTGATTCTGGGCGTCTCTGCTTTCTAGCTACGAAACCCTAGGCAAGCTATTTAGCCGCCCGACATCTACCGAATGGGGCTGAAATTGTGCCATGGGGTTTTAGGGTTCAATGTGCCAGTTTTTACAAAGCCCTCAAATCAGAGCCTGTTTCTACACCCAGCCCCCACGCGGGCACGAAAGGTGCCCGCCCAGTGCCTGGCTCAGCCCCTGCTCAGTACTGTTGTAACTACTGCGTTTATATGCTTAATAGAGATTGCAATGGAAACATTATTTGCCTTCGGTACAAAATACTGTTTCTCTTTCCTGGAGAACATTGTGCGCTTCAGGGCATGAAACCTCAAGAGAGGAGAGG
>PVKM010049629.1:0-10907 GCA_004027735.1 Carollia perspicillata
TCCTAGCTAAAAGCAAACCATGGCAGGTAGTCCCGTCCTAGGTGGGTATCTTCCTTGACATTCTTTACCTTAACTGAGCCTGTCAATTGTCTTTTTGCATCTAAAATAGCATGCCTCTGGAATGTCTGAGTAATCCCTTTTCCCAGACCCCTCAGGGCACAGTCTCTCACCAGAATCCCTCATTGTTATCTTGTTCCCCCACATACCATCTCTACAAGCTATAAATGTGAACTGTTAACTATCCTATATCCACCAATGCAAAAGAAGTATTTGTCTCTTCATTCTACTCTTTATCCAATCCCAGAGATCTCCCCACTTTACTTTCTCCCACCCCCTAGTGTATAACCAATGAATTTCACATGACCCCCTGTGTAACTGCCATTCTCTGGAGCATTTTCCCAATTCGTTGAGATTTTGCTTCCTGGCAATTATTGCCAATTTGGCTCAAATAAACTCATACGAATTATTATACTCACAAATGTCAAAGAAGTATGCATCTATCTGTTTCATTTTTGATCCAATCCCAGAGATTTCCCTGCTTTGCTCTTTCCCACCTTCCTAATACATCACCTAATGAATCTCACGTAACCTCCTTACATCATTCCTTTTGACTATAACATATAAAATAAGTGGTAGCCCTGGCTAGTGTGGCTCAGTTGGTTGGAGCATCATCCCATAAACCAAAAGGTCATGGGTTTGATTCTCGGTCAGGGCACATGTCTATACTGTGGTTGCAAGAGCCTACTGAGAGGCAGCCAATTGATGTTTCTCTCTCACATCAATGTTTCTCTCTCTCTCCCCCTCCCTCTCTTTCTTTCTTTTTTAAAAGATTTTATTTATTTATTTTAGAGAGAGGGAAAGGGAGAGAGAAAGAGAGGGAGAGAAACATTGATGAGCAAAAGAAACATCGATTGGTTGTCTCTCACACAACCAAAACTGGGGACCTGGCCAGCAACCCAGGCATGTGCCCTGACCAGGAACCGAACTGGTAACTTTTCACTTTGCAGCCAACCAAGTGAGTCACACCAGTCAGGGCTCTAAAACAGCAGTGAAAAAATGTCCTTGAGTGAGAATTTAAAGAAAATTAAGTGGTAAAACTGCCATTTTCCAGAGCATTTCCTCAATCCACTAAGGTTTTGCTTCCTAGCAATGGTCATCAGTTTGGCTCAAATAAACTCACAAAAATGCTCTACAGGTCTGAACATTTCTTACATTGACAGTAGGTGGAAAAATAAAAAGAACAATATTTTGTGACACGTGGAAATTAGATGAACTCTGAATTCAAGCTCCGTAAATAGAGATCTGATGGTACACAAACACACTCATCTGTAGTGCCCTGTGGATGGCTACACGCACCACAAAGGCAAAGTTGACCAGCTGCTGCAAAACCGTAAGTTTTGCACCCAAACGTACGATGTTTACCATCTGGCTCTTTGCACACTTATAGTATGGCTGTCTTTCCACAGAGACTTCTTCCTTCCCCAAGGGATACAAAATGAGACTGAAGGCCCACTCAAGTCAGAGTCAAATGGCCATAAACACAGAGACCTGGGCCCATGCCACGGGGCTAAGGGGCCAGTATTGACTGATATGTAACACTGGGAAACCTGAGGTGCAACCTCACTGACACTCCTGAGTGTTTATCATGTGCCAGGCACAATGATGAATGTTGTAAGGCAGTACACTAAAAAAAGGGAAAATGAAATGGGTGTAATTATTTTCATAACATATTTATTTAACCCAATATATCCAAAATCTAACCATTGACCATGTAATCATCACAAAAAAAATGAGTTTCATTGCGTTTTTGGTACTGAGTATTCAAAATCTGGTGTGTATCTTACATGCGCAGTCCAGCTCAACTGGTACGAGCCACATTTCAAAGTCCTGGAAAACTAAATACCTGTGGCTAGTGGCCACCATATTGGACAGTGTGGTCTTAAAGCACCGTCTCATTTCATTCTCACAATGTCCCAAGGTAGGCACTATTATTATTACCAATATAGAAATTAAAAAAAAAAAAACCTGACACTGAATGAGATGAAGTGGCTTTCTCCAAGGCCACACAAGTAGTGCTGAGGGTTCACTTCCAGTGTGCCTACCAAGCCCCCATTCTGATCCACTGTGTCTCCCAAACTGTACAGGACAGACCGGGCTATTTCTTCCAAAATGTTAGCCCAAACGAAATCTCATAAGCTCTCTCTGTGCCTCCTCTGTAGCTTAGTGCACTCTGGTGTTAGGACTGGAACACATCCACTCGTCCATCTTCGCTCCCTTATCCATGTCATTACCACCTCTCTCCCCCATGCCTCCCTGCAGGTGCTCATCCTTCTCCTGTTAATCTGTCTCATGCCCTTCTGATCATTAGTCCAGCCAGAAGAACATAGAAAGACAAGAAAGAAAATTACTTTTCTTGGCCCATGCTACCACCATAAACAGCCCCTCTCTCTTCTCTCTTATGTGCTCCTTCCCCTCATACCAATACAAGTATCGGCCCTCGCTTTCCACAGTCCAGCAGGGACCCAGGTTAGGGCACCGCCAGGGAACATCTCCAGTCTGTGCTTCTCTCTCCAACTGGCCACTACTTTTAACACTTATTCCCACTTCCAATAAAGAGGTGGCCAGTCTGTACAAGTTAGAGTCAGATAGATTCACTATGGCAAAGTTTTCCTAAAACCGTATTTCAATTTTATCCTCTTTATCTCCAGTTTGTATCTCAAAATATTTCTTTCCTTACTCATCCTCTTCTCTTTCTTTCTTACATCAAAGAAAAAGTACATTTTTTTAAAGAACAATCTGCTCACCTGAGTTCCTGGTCCCAATCCCACCACCTCTTACCCATAAATTATCCACCCCTCACCTTTGCATCAACGACTTTACCTGTCCCTGGGCCTTTTAACAGACCTCTCTCCTTTCCATTGTCAAATTCTGCAGAGTGATCTACACTTTCTGCTTATATTTTCACACCACCCACCTATCACTTAAAACTTGGCTTTTCCTCTCAACTTAAAACTATTCACTTCAGGATCACCAGTGCCTCTTTCTTTGTCCTCATCTTCTCTTCCCTGACCTTCTGGGACTCTTGGAACTGTTAAAACCTCTGTAACTCCCTTGGTTTCTGAGACATCTCACCATCTTCAATCTATCCCTGTCTCCAGCTGCTCAATGTCTATCCATTTCATTGAGTTCTTGTCCTCCTCCCAAGCTCTGTCGTTAGTCTTGTTCTTTTCAGAAGCATTGTCTCTCCTGTGCCTCTCATGCAGTCCCACCAAGACTTCAAATACTGCCTGCCTCTTGGAAAACAATGCCTTGAACTGTCTCCCTCCCTACAATTTCAAAACTACCTGCTGAACATCTCTATCTGAATGTCTCCTCAAACTTATATCTAAAGCAGGGTGTAACATCTTTTCAGAAAACATACACACAAACCTCTATCTCCTTCTCACCACCTCACTCTTAGCTCTTTCCTCTGGCACACCCTTCCCTTCTCCAGTATGAGAAGTAACTGTTCCCACTAAAATGCCAACATGTCAGCAGAGGTGGAACATTTATGAATGGGTATTTGTATAGCTCTGGATGTAAAAGGTAAAACAGTACCATGTACAGGGTTACTCATAATAAGTACTATTTGCAAACCACATTGAATTTTTTTATACAAACAAAAATAAAAACTCTCTAGCCTTCTCCACTTTTACTATATGTTATCCTTCCAACACCTCTAAACTTCCTTCAATGCCTTCCTTCCTCTTGTTCCCCACCCCTCATTTATTTACCTTTCACACAGAGCAAATAATAAATGAATGGGGAGAAATGTCACTGGGGATACAACTAGTTTCAGCATTGCAAAGCTCTCTTAAAAACATAAAGCAGCGATTTTCAACCAGTGTGCTGCAAGAATTTTTAAAACACACAATACTGACTTTGTAGTCAGGGGCACTGACCTCTTTTCCCTTAGACTGTCAAATAAAAAAATGACAACAGCCAACACAACAACAGCCATCTGGTATGAACAAATCAAAATTATACCTATTTCTTGGTCAAATTGGCAAAACATATATTTTTAATGTGCCACAGAATTTTAGTAATTAGCTTATGTGTGCCTGAGATGAGAAAGGTTGAAAATCAGTCACATAGAGGATCAAACAGCCACTCAGCCCAAATTCTAAGGATCTGATTTCTATTTCCACCACAACCCTCAGTGAGTCACTGGAACAGTGACTCATTACGTGTTAGAAGAGAAGCTGCAAAACGTTTACCGCAAACATTTATCTTGGCCTTTAAAGAACCAGTATGTTCACTTCCAACTTCACTCAGTCACTGATTCATGATCAAACCCGTTTCTACCCAGGTTAAAATTAACACCAATGCTGAGGGGTTGGGGGCTGCTTGAAAGGCAAATACGAAGTCCGGCAGGGGGCCTCCTCTCAGCTGCGGTGAATCATCATCAACTTGCAAAGACATGCCTCTCACTCAGGGTTTCTGGTACTGGGTCAAGAGCAATTCCTTGGATACTAAAGGGGTGTTGTCCTCAGTTTAAAATGTCTACAAATCAGCTGTGGTGATTGCCTAAAATAAAATTTAGATTCCTAGACCTTCCTTACCTTACCTTCAGGGGGTGGCCACAAGGCTACTACTTGAACTTTGAGAAACAAAGCCACAGAAATTAATTTGAGAAAGATCTATGAGGCTCCTAGCCCTATCCCCACCCTCACCCCAGTGCAGAGTCATTAGTCCATAACAAGCAACTGCACCTTGAGCTGAAATAAGAAACTTGCACAAAAATGCAGGTAAGCATTTTAAAACTCCTTAGTTAACCTTATTTCCTTCCGAATCAAAAAGAAGAAGAAGAAAAAAAAAAAAGAACCATGCCCTGGCTGGTGTGACTCAGTGGATAGAGTGCCGGACAGCAAACCAAAGGGTTACCTGTTCGACACCCTGTCAGGGCAGATGCCTGGGTTGCAGAACCACATATTGATGTTTCTCTCCCTCTCTTTCTGCTTTTCTTCCCCTCTCTAAAAACAATGGATAGATAAATAAATAACTAAATATTTTTAAAAGCAACATTTGCAAATATATCCTTGGTCTTACACACAGTTCTCCATATGTTATGGAAGTTTCCCAGAGTATAATGGAAATGGCATTGGACTGCAAATCTGGGGACCTGCAATCTGTTTCCACCGACAAGTGATTTCACCTTAGGCAAGTCACCAAACAGCACACCTCAGCCTCCTCAGCCATAAATTAGGTGATCTAATTGGCTTATCTCTGAGGTCCTGTCCGGCTTCAAAATCCTATGAAGCTCACAGTAAGTGAGAAGGAGAGTTAGCATTGCATCTTGAGAGTCTTCAGATCCAGATTATGTTTCATTAGATCCAGGGCTAAACTCCCACCAGCAAACACGAACATAATTTTGTGATTTTTTAAAATATATTTCTTAAGATTTTTATTTATTCTTTAGATAGTGGGGTTGGGAAGGAAAAAGAGAGGAAGAGAAACATGGATGTGTGAGAGAAACGTTGATTGGTTACCTCTCGCATGCCCCAAACCAGGGACTTGGCCTGCAACCCAGGCATGTGCCCTGACTGGGAATAGAACCAGCAACCTTTTGGTTCACAGGCTGGCACTCAACCCACTGAGCCACACCAGCCAGGGCTGAAGATGATTTCAGAAGAAAATGACTGATACAACTTTGCATTTTGATATTCCAAAATAAAGCAAATGAAAACTCTTTCATGCTTTTCCAGGCAGTAGAAAACCTTCAAATTCAGAAACAACAGAACCAAATTCAAATTCGAGCTTTATCATTTACTACTGTGTTAAGTCAAGAAAATTAATTGTTCTCTCTTAGTGTCACTGTAGTGCCTTTTTCATGGGGTTATTAAAGTTAAATGTGGTGCAGAAAGTCCCTTGCACCATGGGGAACTCAGGAATTAACACGTTAAATCCTTTCCCATTCTCTCCTAGTGATGTGTCCTTTATAGAGTGCGAGATTGTCCCAACAGGTGATTAATAATTGCCTCTGACATGATTGTTGCAATTCTCTTCTAACAACAACAGCTACCATTTTCCCGAATAATTCCCATGTGTTAAGTGCTTTAAACATGTTAGTTCACTTAATTCTTACAACAGGTATATAATTGTAAAAGGCAGAAACCACCATTCTTCAGATAATAAAACTGAAACTGAAGCCTGTTGAAATGATGACTGCCCACAGCCACACAACCACGAACGAAGCACGTTCAGGTAGACTGGCTTCAGGGCCCAAGTATATCACGGTTACCACACTGTGGTCCTTTATCCTCAGGCACCACCTGCCTATTTATACACACCACACACAATAGCTAAGACATGTGAATGAAGAGCCCACACCCTTTCATAATTCTCACATAACTGCAAGTTCAGACTGAGCTCTGCTAGCAAAGCTGCCTGTGAAAACCTGCCCTGGGAGGCCTGCCCACACACCACACTCATTAATCTACTTTCATAAAAACCATGGGACTGATTTTGAGCTACAAGTTATGAAACATATGATCAGGAGCTTTGTTCCCACCAGTACTGAATGAATTTTTTTTGAAGTTTTCAGCTAATATCCCAACTTAAGAACTATTGATTTCCCAACGTTACTTGATCTCGATGGAAAATAACATACTGCATAGTCAATGTGAAAGAGATAGAAAACCATAGAGAACAAAGAAGAATTTTTAATTCTTAAAAAAATAAGAGGTCAATGCCCCACTAACTCTACAAAATTTTAGCACAAAAAGAAAAAGCACATTATTAAAGACTGTAGACACACTCAGAAAAACACGTTATTAAAGACTGTAGACACACTCAGAGAGCAGGTCTCTCACCCCAATACCTCAGTGGGAAGATGGAAGTGGTCTTGGCACTACGAATACATGGTGCCTCCAGAGCAGCAGGCACTCACCAGGAGACGTCCTGCTCTTTAATACAATGGATGACAAGATTATAAACCTAGCTAGTTCTATCCACCAAAGAGACGTTGACGGTGAGACTGGTAATGATGGTCACGATGATGGTGGTGGTGGCGATAATGACCATTACATTTGAATGTCTGAATCTCACCACTAAAAAGACATTAATATATCTTTAGACAACTTCACAGAATTTAGCAGAAACATTTTTTCTAAAGGGCTATGGTTCAAAAAAACATAAATGATCCCTAATAAATGTAGAATACGTTACAAATGAATAAATTAACTAGAATGCAATCGATTCTGCTGGTCTCAAGGACATAAATGCAAACAGAATTTTCCCCATGTCTTCAAACAAATGAACTCTTCCTTGAGGACAAACCATACTTTTTTGTATTTATTAAGGTATATTCTACAATTCAAATCCTTTAGCTATTACTATTTCTGACCAAAATTAAGCTAGAAATGCATTCTAGTTATGGTGAACATTGCCCCACCCCCTGAATTTCTAAGAAGACCAGTACTGCTAGAAATAGCCACTTAGAAACAGTCCCCATCCTTACCCAGCTGTGCTAGAAGATCAAGCTTTATTAAAATCAACCTTTTCTTGGAGGGCTTCCTAAAAAAGTGATGAAATAATCAGACCTAAAATGTATTTACTTGTTTGTGTTTATATGGTTTAAAATGGAATAAAAATGAGCTCTGGCTGGATAGCTCAGTTGGTTAGAGCACTGCTCCTATATGCCAAGGTTGCGGGTCCCATCCCTGGTCAGGACACATACGAGAATCAATGAATGAATGCCTAAATAAACGGAACAACAAACTGATGCTCCTTTCACTCTCGCTCTCTCTCCCGCCCCCCCCAAATATCAATAAATAAAAAATTTTAATGAATAAAAATGAATCCTAGCAAGACCCAGACCCCACTGATTAAGTTCTCTTTTATCTACATACAGTTACAACTGGAGAAGTCAGATAAAGCAAAGGATGTGAAAACAAGAAGGGAGAAATGTCTTGATCCTAAGTCCTCACGTTCCAGGAAGCATCTGCTGTGAGAACAATGACTCACAGCCTCTGGTAACGGAATAGCGTTCTCCTTTCAAAGTGGAATCACGCTCTCAGCAATGGTATTTTCAATGAAACTGTGTATCAACAGCGTCAAAAACAGGCCCTAAAAGAAACACATTTTCGATCTTTCTTTTTCAAAGCTCCATCCTGCTTCCAGGCGTGTTGTCTAACCTAGTCTATAATGCTTTAGCCTTCCCAGAGCATGTGATGGGCTCTCCTCCCAAAAGAAAAATCTAAGAATAAAGTTAAAAACCATGCCACAATAACATGCACCCCCAGTGCTGCTACTATTTGCAGAAAAAAGGAAAGGAGACAGATAAAGAAATTGCCGAAAAGACAATGCAGTGAAAATTCTAGATTAAAAGTACGCAAACATCGAAGCAAAGCCCAAACATTTATCAAAATCATCTAAATTTGCCTTACAGTAAAGCTACCACACTGTAGAGACAAAATAATAACTCTTAATAAATAATAGTGAATGCAGAACTACCTTAACGATTGTCTGCTGTGGCTTCATATTTCAATATTTTCTTTAGCCATTATCATAAGACCAGGATTTGCTCATTTTCAGAAATAGTGGTTCAATAATGAAAGTAGAGGTCTGCCTCATGTAAAAAGGTAATGATGCTTCCTGCATTTTCTTCTTTAGGATTATTACATGACATGTTCCTTATAATATTAACAGCTGTTGTTTTTTGAGCGCCTGGTAGGTGTGGGTACTGATTTTAAGTTGGTAACTGTCCTAGAAATTAAGTTTCACTATCCCCAGGTTACAGGTGAGAAAAACTGAGGCTCCAAGCAGTGAAGTAACCTGCCCAGGATCACACAACTCGTGCTGAGGCTCAGTCTCAGATCTTAAGCACTAATCACATTTCCTCTTCTAGGGAAACGAGGCCTCCCTTTTTCCTGACCAAGTGCCCTGGCCCCTGCACACATTACCTCTTCCTGACTCTTGTCCCAAACTTATCCACCCAGTTAATCAACTTCCAGTGAGGAAAGAACAACAAATATCAATCAACTTTGATTTTATCTCATTTCACGATTGTGTTAATTTCTCTATGCTGGTAGAGTATAAATATTTATACCACAATGAACTGTTGTGAAATTCCATCCATCCTTCATTACGTGCCCTACATAATTTTTTTAACATAACTCTTAACATTATAGGAATTTGTGCCTCAAATTCTGGCTTCTGACTAAACATCTAAACATTCTTCTGGTTCATAGCGTTTACAGCTGGGTGATAGGATTATGGGTGATTTTTGTTTATTTCCTTTATTTCCAGTGTTTAACAGGTTGTAAGCACTGAGCATATATTATCACTCTTTCAATTAGAAAAAAATACAATAAATGTTATTTTTCTGAAAAAAGTTTATTTACCTGCCCCCACACCAAAAAATTATTTTCCCCTTAGTATTAGAAAAGAAGATATTCATTGACCCAATAATCCTAGGCCAGGTAACAACACAAACTTGAAACAAGAGATGTAGGTTCTTTCATAAATGGCTCCCACTTTTACATTATTTTTTTGTTACTTTAAATATTAAGAAATATGCCCTGGCTGGTGTGGCTCAGTGAATTGAATGCCAGCCTGCAAACCAAAGGGTCACCGGTTCGATTCCCAGTCAGGGCACACACCTGGACTGTGGGCCAGGTCTCCAGTGGGGGGCAAGCTAGAGGCAACCACGCACTGATGTTTCTATCCGTCTCTTTCTCTTCCCTTCCTCTCCCTCAAAAAATAAAAAAAATAAAAAATAAAAGTAAATAAATGTTAAGATATATTTCATTGGCCCTGCTTTGCCAACCTGGTGCCATCAGAGCTCCCCATAATGTAATTAATCATTTTCTATAAGGAAAGGGAATTCTGGCCAAGATGGAGGCATAATAGATTTGCTTTGCCTCCTCACACAACCAAGTTAAAAACAAAAACCAACCAGAAGTGCCAGAAAATCAAACTGTATGAAAGTCTGACAACCAAGGAGTTAAAGAAGAAAGGTTCATCCAGACTGGTATGACTACACAAAGAAATATGGCCTAAATGAAAACACAGATCAAAACTCCAGAAGAACTAAGCAACAAGGAGATAGACAAGCTATCAGATGCAGAGTTCAAAACACTGGTAATCAGGATGCTCACAGAAATGGTTGAGTATGGTCACAAAAACAGAGGAAAAAGTGAAGGCTATGCAAAGTGCAATAAAGAAAAATATACAGGAAACCACCAGTGAAGGGAAGGAAACCAGGACTCAAATTAATGATTTGGAACAAAAGGAAGAAATAAACATTCAACTAGAACGGAATGAAGAAACAAGAATTCAAAAAAATTAAGAGAGGCTTAGGAACCTCTGGGACAACCTTAAACGTTCCAACATCCAAACCATAGGGGTGCCAGAAAGAGAAGAGGGAGAGCAAGAAATTGAAAATTTATTTGAAAAAAATAATGAAGGAAAACTTCCCCAATCTGGTGAAGGAAATATACATGCAAGTCCAGGAAGCTCAGAAAGTCCCAAACAAATGGACCCAAAGAAACACACATCAAGACAGTAATTAAATTACCCAAGATTAAAGATAAGGAGAGAAGCTTAAAAGCAGCAAGAGAAGAGAGAGTTACCACAAAGGAGTTCCCATAAAACTACCAGCTAATTTATCAAAAGAAACTTTACAGGCAACGAGAGCTGGAAAGTAGTATTCAAAGTCATGAAAAGCAAGAACCTACATCCAAAATTACTCTATCCAGCAAAGCTGTCATTTAGAATGGAAGGGCAGATAAATGTCTGCTTCCCAGACAAGGTAAAGCTAAAGGAGTTCATCAACACCAAGTCCTTATTACATGAAATGTTAAAAGGACTTTTTTTAAGGAAAAGAAGAAGATCAAAACTATGAACAGTATAATGACAACAAACTC
>PVKM010049630.1:0-11023 GCA_004027735.1 Carollia perspicillata
ATCCCATCCCCAGGAAGTCTGAAGATGCAAGAAAGGGTTTGCACTTACCCTCACCTTTTCCAGGAGAAAATTCTAGGGCAAATCTCAAGCTTACCACATCTTAATGCTACATCTGTATGACAGAAATGTATTAGCCTTACGTGTTTCTCTCTCATTTTTTTCTAAATAGGCAAAAGGAAAGGAATAGATGAATTAGTGGAAATAGATATAAATGAAGAAAACGACCTCATCTACCTCAAAAAGTATGATATTATGAAGTTCAGATAAGATCAAAATATCCACAATAATATAAGGTAATATTTATTGACCACCTCAGTGCCAAGAACAGATCGTCTCCTGAAAATGCCCAGATCCCCATTCCTCGGATGAGAAAACTGAAGTAGAAAAAGGTCAAAATAACTTGTGCAAAGACCCACAGAGTATGAATGGAAATTCAAACCCAGAATGAAACCTAGCCTCTCAACTATGAAGTCTATCACGTACATGATTTTGCCTATAAAATCACTACATAATCTGTCAGGTCTTAAACAGATATCAGGAAATTTGCATGAGCCACAAAGTGCTCTAAACTGCAGAATAAACAAGGGAATGTGTATAATTCATAATATGAAATAAATAAGAGAAGCTTGTAAACCTATTTTCAGCTTAATGAATAGAAAATAAATAGAAGCACCCAGAGAAAATGAAGGCTATCGAGAAGTAAAATTAAGGAGAACAGCAACAGGCTTAAGGGGGAAAAAACACAAGCAAATAAAGCAAAATCGCAGGATGTTGCTTCGTGAGTGCTGGGGGAACAATGGCAAGGACGAAAAACAGGGACGGGAAGGTGATTCAGACAACTGTAAGGCGGTGACCCAGGACCCAAGGCAGGCTGGCTGTGGGAACAGACGGGGGGGTCTCACAGGTGCTGCCGGCCTGGACCGGGGCAAGGGCCTGAGATGGCCAGGCCTTCAGAGGAAATGGCAGAAGCCTGCTGCGTAAGCGATTAGGCAGAGCCTGAGTGATGGATGCCAAGCTCGCCTCCATCTCCCCTCCCTGCAAGTGCTAGTGCACGGTCAGACACTTCTCCTCCACGGAGGGGGTGGCTTTTTTAAAATATTGGGTTGGCCAAAAAGTCCGTGACACTTTCTTCCCCATAAAATAAAAGACGTCTTTTTCATTTTCTCCAATAACTTTATTAATTTGGATATTTTGAGTATGCTGGCTATCTCCTGCTATTGGCTTCTAGTGGGTAGAGGCCAGAGGTGCTGCTACACATCTTCTGATACATAAGACAGTCTCAGAGCAAAGAATTAATTGGCCAAAATGTCAACGGTGCCAAGAAACTTTGCAAACCACTTTTGACATGTTCAATCAATCACAGCACCTTCTCCATACGCTGCACCAATCTTTTTTTAAGCATTTCAGTTGCATTTTTACCTTTCTTGAAATGAAAAGCATAAAACACTGAAAATGTGTATTTTCTTCTATCTTCAATGTTAAAGTGGCTGCACAAAAATTCACCAATTTCAGTGTTTTTTAATGCACCCTGATATGACAGCTGTCACAATACAATCTAACAAAATTGTTTCAAATAAAGTTAAAGACAACTAAGCACTACTAGAGCCATTGTACAGAGAAAACCAAACATATTTTTTGGCCAACCCAAAACCTTATGGACCAGACAGCCAAAAATATTTCTCTCTGCCCATGGCACCCCAGTCAGCAATTAGGATGCCAGAGGAGACATCAGGAAGCTGAACGTGGCAGCAGAAACCACTGTCAGCCAGGAGACCGGGCTCCGGAGGGGGCTCTACTAACACTCTGGCTGTGCCCCCTCAGGCAAATGCCCCCGTGACTCCGACTGTCAGTATCCAAGTGAAGGGCAGACAGGGTGACCTCTGAGAGGGAAGTTCTGGTCACTCACTCCCTTCCCATGTTCCCTGGGTCTCCCGCTTCCCTCTCACAGACTGCAGTGAGGTCTCCAAAGAGAGGGAGGGAGGAAGGATGGTTCCTCTAAGAACTGGAAGCCCCGAATAATAACCAAATTAACGTGGAGCTGACAGAAATAACAGCTACACCCTGACCGGTGTGGCTCAGCGGGCGGGGTGTCATCCTGCAGACTGAGGGGTCACCCCTTCAGTCCCCAGTAAGGACGCGTGCCTGGGTTATGGGCCAGGCCACCAGCTGGGGTCATGCAGGAGGCAGGTGGTTGGTGTTTCTCTCTCACGTTGATGTTTCTCTCCTTCTTTTTCTCCCTCCCACCCTCTTCCACTGTGAAATAAATAAATAAAATCTCTAAAGAAAAAGAAATGATAGCTACCCTTTACTGAGCCATTATCATGTGCCAGGCATGCATTAGCTCCCTTAATCCTCACAACGCTCTGACAAAGGTGGGCTAAGGAACTTGTCCAGGGGACACCGCTGGTGAGTACGCTGGGGTCTGAGCCTGGCCTCCAGAGCCCGAGCTACTTGCATGATGTATCTCTGCTCTTTGGCTGAAACTCTATCAACTCCAGCTGACACCGTGTATTGCAGCATGCTGCCGGTTTCCCGGGGGCAAGAGGAAGGGACAAGTTTGGAACTATAATCTGGCAAAATACACAGCCTGAGTGGAACCATGCCCTTCACAGACATGGCTCCTTAGTTCCGAAACCCTTCTCCCTGAGTGCAGGCCCACAGTCCCTTTGGAGAGGGCGGTATTCCAGGTGACCACTGACAAAGAGGACCACACCCAGGGAACTTGGACGAATCCCTGAGGTGTGGAAACGTGGAATGAGCAGCTCCGAGTCACTCGGGTCATCCGAGGGCCAGGGCCAGAATCTGATTCTCCAGACCCCAGTGTTGGGTTCTTTCCATGCTTTGGAAACAAGACCCTGTGTCTCTTACCTTGCTTTACTTACCCTGTACGTTCTATTACAGACACTTTCGCACACGTAAAAGAGTGGAAAGAATGAGTCCCATACAACCACTCCAGCATCAACACATCAACAATCACCAGCTCACTGCCAACCTTGCTCTGCCTCCACGTCCACCCTGTTTTCATCCCCTTCAACCTCCCTCCCAACTGCCCACCCCTCCCCCTCTCATCCCCCCATGCCCCACTCTACTTATACGGGGGTTGGCAAAACTAAGTTTACAGTTGTTCATACAGAAAGTAATACAATAGCCCTGGCTGGAGTAGCTCAGTGGATTGAGCATGGGCCTGTGAAGTAAAGGGTCGCTGGTTCGATTCCCAGTCAGGGCACATGCCTGGGTTGCAGGCCAGGTCCCCAGTAGGGGACACATAAGAGGCAACCACACATTGATGTTTCTGTCCCAGTCTTTCCTCTTCCTGTCCCCTCTCTCTAAAAATAAATAAATACAATATTTTTTAAAAAAAAAGAAAGTAATACAATAAATAATAAATACACATATAAGACCACTCTGTGTTTCACACACAATTATAAACCTACTTTTGCCCACCCCTCTAATTAGGGATAGAAGGTAGGCAAGTATTTAAATCCCAATCTCAGTCTCTGAATTCACAACTGGTTTTATTTTTATTTTTTAAATCCTCACATGAAGATAAGTTTGATTTTTGAGCGAGAGGGAGGGACAGAGAGGGAGAGCACAACATCGATATGAGAAACATCGATCAGCTGCCTCTCAAACATGCCCCAACAGGGGATCGAACCCACAGCCTAGGTATGTGCGCTGAGCAGGGGCCAAACCTGCAACCTTCTGGTGTACGGGACAGCGCTCCAATCAACAGAGCCACCTGGTCAGGACCACAGCTGATTTAAATGCACACTCAAATTCTAATAAGGGTCTGAGGACTACCAGCTTTCCAGACACTGACACAGGGCACAAGTGCAGTCTCCTCTGATTTAGAGAAGACCTCAAGACATACAACTTCACTTTGAGAACACAATGCTTTCTCTCTGTACCAGACAGCACAAACCTAATTACTTAATAAATACTTTTTGTGATGATAAACCCCTTTTTAAAAAACGAAGAAGACCCTAACTTTGTAGATTGCCTAAAAAAGTGAAATACTATTACTTCTCCTTAAATCTTAACCTTTAAATAACTAAAAAAGCTATTTTATCCTCTGGGTTTCAAATTCTATATCACACTAGCTTTAATATAGGCGCAGAGTAAATTCCAGGTGTTGTTAGAGCCCAGTAGAAAGTTGTAGTTTAGAAATATTCCTAAGTGATCCCTTAAAAGATGGCTATTTTTTAAAGGGCTAGATTAAATCTAAGTATTTAAGTACATAGCGAGGTTAACATAATGGCCCCCTTCCAAGAGCAACGCAGGATTTTCATTTTCCTTTTTAAGTCTAAATTTTATAAAGAAACCTAAGTGGGCATATTTTCTGTTTGGTCTCCTGTGCAGAATTTTCACCACCAGGGTAATAAACCACTTTTCTAAACCATTAAATCCCTCACACTCCCCTCACAAAAAATTGATTATTTCATATTTTATTTCACCATTTGCAGTGTCTGCAATACACCCATGTAGAGAAAGACAATTTGATTTTGAGCTTTAGAATCCAAAGCACCCCGGGTGTGCAATTTTTAGCTGTGGAACTTGGGCGAGTCGCTTACCTGCGTCCTCACTGCACACTAGGGTCATATTCGGGCTGTTCACACAGGGACAAGGGCCCAGTGGCACTCCACTAATCACTGAGGGCTTGGAGTTCGCGTCCAACCAACATGACTGAGGCTGAACACATGTGAACAAGAATTGGGAAAACTCTTTTCCTAGACGTGAACAAAGATACACATCATTCCGGAAGCTATGGGCAGCCACTGTGCCACCTTGAAGAGAACTGCACTGGGGGAAAAAAAAATCTGGCAGAGGAAGCCAGCCCAGAGCAGCGCTTTCCAACTGCCTGTCGCCATCCCCCCCAGGTCAGAACAGAAACCGAGACTAAGCGTGTTTAGAAACACACGCAGGAATTTGACAGAATAATATTACATCTGTTGGATTTAGTAATTAAAAGTTCAGGGTTTATGTCTGTGTTTTTAAATTTTACTTTTCTAGTAATTCATGTGTATTGTATTTTACAAAAGTAGCGTTCATTTAGAAGTTGTGAGAAGTTCCTTTCCTCGGAGAGCGTGAGAAGCGGAACTCAGCCCTGATCACGCCATAGCTAAGCCAGACTCTTGATCTTGACTTTTTAGTTAGATGAGCCAACAGATATTGCTTGTTGCGTAAGCTTGTCTGACTTGACTTTTCTGCCATTTACAACAGAAACTATTTTCACTGCTGCAGGGAACTATCAATCCAAAGTAAGGTGAAAGGAAGGACAAAGAGGAAGGTAAGACACAGTGCAGGCAGGTAGAGGTACCAAGATTTCCAATCATTACATAAAACTCTACATGAAACTGTCGAAGAAAATACCTATTCCAAGATGTATAATCAGGTAAAAACTTCCCACAGCCCTACAATTTAATGGCCACCTTGACTGACTTCCTTCTTTTAAACAATAAACCCGTGCAAGCATTTCGTAGCCTCACCCATTTCTACCAAAAGAGTTATCTTCAAGCAAATGTCACACACAGTGGGTAGTGATTTCAGTTTCCTAAGTCGTTGTCAAAGCTTTGCATACTTAAGCTTCCAAAAAGGAGAATTGGAAAAATGACAATTTTGAGGTGGGAAAGAAACATGAGTTATTTCAAAGCAGCAGCCTGTGAGATGGTAAAATCTTTCTTCTCAAGCGTCTCCATCTAACATTTTTTCCAAACTGCAATCATTTCAACGGCTGGCTTTCACTATATTTATGCTAAAATTTAGCTGACATTTTTATAGTACTTTACCAGGGTGAAAAGCCAAAAATGAAAAGAGTGAAAAAAAGGAAAAGGAAATATTACTGTGGGGTTTTTTTAAGATAAAAACTATAAAGGGGCGGAATTAGGAAAGAATAAAGAATGAACTTTGTTAAGAAAAATGTTGATTAGTTTTATTAATCTAAAACAATCCTAAAACAGAATGAAGTTACTCTATGGTAAAAGTCCATGTATAATAAGAGAGTTGAATAGTCATTGGGGAAAAGTACCCACCCTACATCATCAGTTCAAGGCGAGGAACTCCCAAATCCCTTAATAAAATGGTACACTCTCCAGTGGCTGAGGTAATTAGGAAGGGTAATATCAGAGCGCCCTCCAAAGTTTCCCTCAGTGTGGGGTCCAGGGACATTTTTCCCCAGAAGTCTGAGATTTAGGAACTTTCTATGTCTTTTCTATCTTTAAAATAATTTTTAAAATTAATATACAATAATATCAATAACCCTAGGCCATCCAGATGCCAACCTTGTTACAGCCATGTAATCCCAATCCCTACATTTGCATTTATAAGCACACAGGGACTAAGATCACTTAAAATGAGAGCTACCGGTTCTCAAGCTGTGCAGCCCCAGACATGGTCTCAGAGGTCAGCATCTCAAGCCTAGCTCACTACATGACAGCCATTTGGAAGGAAGAACAAGTAAATTACAACGTGGTTAAAAACAGAGAAGAGTGACAGGATGTCCTGAGAAACACACAACACCACTTCCACAATGTTCTGAACCAAAAATGCAGTCACAAGGAAACAACCGACAAACCCAAATTCAGGGGCATTCTACAAAATGACTGCCCGGTACCCTGTAGGAGTGTCACAGTTACGACGGACAAAGGCCGTGGCATGCTCCACACTAACAAGACTAAGGAACTACGACAACTGAATGGAACGTGTAATCCTGGATCGGATCCTAGACCAGAAAAGACCATTAATGGGACATTAACTGGTAAAATTTAAAGAGTCTTCACATGATTATATAAGATCCACATTTATTTCCTGATGTTCATCACTATACAGTGATTATTATACATTAACATTTAGAAAATCTGTGTGATGAATATAAGGAGATTCTTTGTACTATTTTCGCTATTTTTCTGAAAGCCTGAAATTATTTCAAAATAAAAAATTAAGAACAATAAAAAAATTTTAACAGACAAGAAATGGTATGGACCAACCAAAAGGAAACTGGACCAGCATGAAGCCACTCCATGTCTCTTAGTGTCCAGCGGACTAAAGGGTCTGGTCCTCTCTGTGGAGATGTTCCACACGGGGATCTAGCCACCGTGCGACGTCGGATTCTCATTCGGCTTCCCCTGTAGGCTCCCCTCCAGAACTGGCGTCCAGACCCCTTTCCAGCTCTAGTCTTCACTCTGACATTAACCACCTGGTATTTTTGTTTACATGAATCCCTTGTGGTTTGAGTTAACGAGAACCATGGAGAACCTGAGTCTGAAGACTTCATAGGTATACTAAGGAGATTAATTTCCCAAGTAGTCCAAGTTTAAGAATCAAACCCCAGACGGTGGTGTTAAAGAGTAGCAGACCTCAGTGGTGGTGAGGAGACCCTGCCCAACAACATTCTGCAAACCTGTAACCCCCAGAAACTGTTACTGTTCTGCAGCTTCTAGCAAAGCTAACCGCCAGCTCCAACAAAAAGAATTTATTCTAGGTACAGTCAGCAGGTAAAACAGGGGAGAGTGTCAGCAGTAAACTTTGAATCTTATTCAATAAACAGGACTATGAAGGAGAGAGAGAAGAGTGAAGAGCCAAGAACCAAACTCATATACAACTCAGCCAAGGTTTAGGAGGTTGAGTGACCCTTTCACAAGGCTCCATGAGGAACTGTACCCATAGAGATTCAGAATCATACTCATTAAACATAAATCTATCCATGTCTTTCCCCAAGTCTTAAGTCATTTTCCATTGCACTTGAAATAAAGAGCAAAACCCTGGTCGTAACCTGGAGTTCTGGCCCCTGCCTAGTGCTCCAACCCCTCGTCAGCATCCCTCCCCCTTGCACACCACAGTCCCTGAGTCAGCCTTCATCATCACTTCAAAACCAGTACAACTGTGATCTTTGTCTAGAATATCTTCCTACCTCCCCTCCTCTCCACACACACACATTCCAGCTTAGCTAACTTCCACTCACCAATAGCTACTCAGGTTTCAGCTTAAATGTCACTTAATCAGGAAAGCCTTCCCTGACAACCTTGGAAGCAAGATGAGTGCCCTCTGTTTCACAATTTCATGGCACCCTGTAATTTCTCTTTACAGAACCCACACCCACTTCTAATTATGTATTTGTAAGGTTAGTTAGTCTCCTCCGCTAGATTCGCAGCAGCCAGGAGCCAGGGACGAAGTCTGGTTTGAAAACAACCACATCTCAGCACCTGGCAGGCCTCTGCACTTCAGACATCAGGATGAATGATCCCCAAGTCCTCAGATTATTGCAAGGTATAAAGAAAATAAAGTGGGCCAAGCACATGGATATGGTAGGCACTCAATAAACGACAGCTATTTGAATTACATTCAAATGACTTTGCTCTAAATACTATTGAAATTTACCACTGCTTTTTCGTTTACCTGATGGAGGCGAAGGAAAGACTGGCTTGAAGGTGCCAAATCATCACTTTTTTAAATGACAGTTTTTGACTCTCAAGGCAGCTCATTTTAAGGATACGGAAAAAGTTCAAATTGCAAGGTGTAACATCAAGGAAGGAAGTGCTTCCAAAATTAACACACCACACCCTTTTTACTCTGAGATAAATCTATGCTCGCCACCAGCCCGTTTTCACTTCCCACCGCACCCTGCACTGTCGCCTTCTCTGTCAAAATCCTGGCTATTCCCAGGACAAAGACGACGGCTCCCTTTCCCAACACCAAAGACCCCATTAACAGCCTTCATAAAAATGAGCTTCAACTATGGCTAAAACTTCATTTGCTTTAAAAACAGGAAAAACCTGCTTCTATCTCAACTATGAACTAATACAAGGAGGATAAATCACAGTTATCTGAAGTAGTCCTTGTTCACAGGACAATTTAAAGTTGTAATTCAGTTAAAAGACAAAAATGGGGGGTTGAAACACAAAAATTGATGATTTTTCCAAGATACGTTTCACTGTAACACCAGCTAACTTCTCCTGGGCCCAGGAAATACACTCCAGCAAAAAGGAAAGAGAAACCAAATACTGGGATACCTTAGGGGACAGAGAACTAGACTGAGTCCTACTGAACAGAGGAGAAATGAGAACGCAAGATGGACAGTTTCCTTAGCAGAACACTACACTGTAGATAATTAGGCTTTAGAAAATGTCTCCATGGAAATGGCTGCATTCTAATCTACGCATCCTATGCGGCAATTCTTCAGAGATACACGCGAAGCCCAGTGGGTAATCCAAAGACAGACAGTATAAGGGAAGAAAGGCTTTGCTTCTCCCTCCTAGATTTGGTAGCTGGCTCTATGAAATAAACCAACAAGAGGCAGATGAACTGGAGAACAGGTATACAAATCTATTCATTTGAATACTATGTGCACAAGAACATCACGCGGTTGAGGTCGGGGGGTGAATACCAAGAAGGTGGTGAAATGTGAGAGCTTATAGAGCCTCTTAATACAGGAAGGGGAGGGAGGATTCCAGGCCACTCAGGGGAGAGTAAATGAACTTTAGGAAAGATGAGCGGGACCTCAGCGGAACTGACGGGAGGTCTGATAGAAAGTCTGTCTGGGCGTGGTGTGTGTTAAGGGTCAGCCTTCGCTGACTGATGAAGCTCCCAGGGAGGGGACGGACGACAATGGGAGGATCTGTCTTTAGAGAGGTAACAGGAGTTCAGAGAAGGCCTCTCACTGCATTTGCTGTTTTTCCAGCGCCTTCAGTTCGAAATAATCAATATACCAAAACAGCAGGTTTTGGGGTGGTGTGTCCTGAACTCCTTCAGAATAAAGCATGATCCATAGCCTCACAATCATGGGACAAACAGATATGTTATACATACAAATATGCACACACCTGATACTTTAGGTCTCACGAAAGCTACAAATCTTGCCCCCCCAGGGTGGGGGGAGGGGGAAGCTGTCTTACCTCATCTCCATTTAACCACCCTGCCAAATTAACCAGCACATCCCATTCCCTCTGCAGAGCATAATGACGGATGTTTGGGCATACTGGCTGCTCACAACAAGTAGGACATGCTAGTTGAGCACAGGGCTTCTCAGGGGGTAGTTCAGAGACAGATAGATGCCAGTCTGCAAACTGTGTGTTACCAGCTATCCAGGGAATGGGGATGGACATTTAGAAATGTGTGTAGACCTCGGACATGGTTGCAACCAACATCCAAGTGGCTCAGAAAATTAATGTTGCTATGAAATAAAGTTGAATATTTGAACAATGTGGAAAAATTCAATAAAAGTAAAATGCTAAAATAATTGTCATCATATTTGACATGAAGAAAAAATGGCAAAGGACTGGGAGACAAATCAGAAAAATCTGCATGGATTCCACACTAGGATCATTCACACATCTCTTAAAGTTCTTGTAACACCTTAAAGCAACCCACAATGAAAACTAGGAAGATCATGCATCACACATGTAGTTTATGTGCAAAAACCAATGTTGACACCACAAATGGCACCCTACATCAGAAATCAGCAAACACATGTACGTTTCTATGTTTGAGTTTAAAATAAAATGTGTAAAATATGCCCTGGCTGGCATAGCTCAGTGGATTGAGCGTGAACCAAAAGGCTGCCGGTTCGATTCCCAGTCAGGGCACATGCCTGGGTTGCAGGCCAGGTCCCCAGTAGGGGACACATGAGATGCAACCACATATTGATGTTTCTCTCCCACTCTTTCTCTCTCCCTTCCCCTCTCTAAAATTAAATAAATAAAATCTTTTTTAAAATGTGTAAAATATAAGTATGACTTTTTTTTTTTACATTTCTCCACTTTAAGTAACCAGCTGCTGGTCATGAGAATCCCAGATAAGAGAGCTTTTACTGTACACACAAAATTCTGCACAGAATATTCAAGAGATTCTGGCCTCCTGGCTCTGTCACTGAAATGGAACCGCCAGGGGAGAAACAGGGACAAAACCAATGTATGGAAAGACACACCAGTCACAAAAAGCACAAGGAGTCCAAAAAGAGATTCTAACCAAATAAAGAAAATGAAACAATCTGTGAAATTGCAAAGCATATGTCTCCTTCGTAGGGGTGTTA
>PVKM010049631.1:0-10902 GCA_004027735.1 Carollia perspicillata
TTTCCCGTTCTCTCTCTCTCTCTCTCTCTCTCTTCCTTCCTTCCTTCCTTCCTTCCTCTCTCTCCTCTCTCTCTCCTCTCTCCCTCCCTCCCTCCCTTCCTTCCTCTCTCTCTCTCTCTCCCTTCCTTCCTTCCTTCCTTCCTTCCTTCCTTCCTTCCTTCCTTCCTTCCTTCCTTCCTTCCTTCCTTCCTCTCTCTCCTCCCTCCCTCCCTCCCTCCCTTCCTTCCTCTCTCTCTCTTTCTTTTCCTTTTTATTGTTTCTTCCTACTTTCCTTTCATGACAGGCGTCCTAACAAGGATGAGATGAAATCTGATTGTAGTTTTGATTTCCATTTTCTTGATGATGAGTGATGTTGAACATCTTTTCATATACTTGTTAGCCATTTGTATGTCTTCTTTGGAGAAATAGCTATTCAATTACTTTGCCCATTTTAAAAATCAGGATATTTGATTTTTGGTGATTCAGTTGTAGGAATTCCTTATACATTTTGGGTACTAATCCTTTATCAGATATAAGGTTTGCAAATATTTTTCTTGTTCTTTAGATTGCCTTTCATTTTGTTGCTTTTTTCCTTTGCTGTGCAGATTTTTTTAGTTTGAAATAGTCCCATTTGTTTATTTTTTCTTTTGTTACCTGTGCTCGTGGTGTCACATCCATGAAATCATTGCTCAAATCAGTATCACAAAACTTTTCCTCTGCTTTCTTCTTAAAGTTTTAGAGTTTCATGTGTTACATTTAACTTTTTATTGAATTTTGTGTTGATTTTTGTGCATGGTATGAGTTAAGTGCCCAACTTTAATTTTTTGCTTATGGATATTCAGTTTTTTCAACACTCTGTTGAAGAGACTATCCTTTCCCTATCATGTTGTCATTGTCACCCTTGTCTAAGATCATTTGACCATATATGTGTGGGTTTGTTGCTGAGCTCCCTACTCTGTTCCATTGGCCTATATGCCTGTATTTATTCCAGGATCATAATATTTTGATTACAATGGCTTTGCAATATGTTTTGCAATCAGGAAGTGGCATGCATCCAGCTTTGTTCTTTCTCAAGATTGCTTTGGCTATTCAGGTCCTTTGTGATGACATACAACTTCTAGAATTGATTTTTCTAGTTTCATGAAAAATGCCCTTGGGACAATGATAGAGATGGCAATAAACTTGTAGATCATTTTGGGTAATATGAACATTTTGAGAATATCAAATCTTTCAGTCCAAAAGACACAAATGTGTTCATTTTTATATCTCCTTTAATTTCTTTCAGCAATGCTTTATTATTTTTAGTGTGTAAGTTGTTTTGTTTTTTGATTTAATTTTATACTTAAATATTGTTTTCTTAAATTCCTTTTCTTATGGTTATTGATTAGTGTACAGACATCCAATGACTTTTGTATGTTAGTTTGTTATATGACACCTAGTTGAATATAGTTATTCATTTCAATAATTTTTGGTGGAATCTTTATGGTTTTCTAAACATAAGATTATGTCACTTTGAACAGAAGTTTTACTTCTTTCTTTCAAATTTAGATGCTTTTCATTTTTTTTACATAATTTTTATAGCTAGCAATTCTCAGTACTATCTTAAAAGGAATTGGTGATAGTGGGCATACTTGTCTCCTTCCTGATCTTACAGGAAAAGTTTTCTTTTAGCTTTTCACTGTTGTGTATCATGTTAGCTGTTGCTTGCCATATATGGACTTTACTATGTTGAAGTAATCTCCTATTCCTAGTTTGTAGAGAATTTTTATTATAAAGCATTGTTAAACTTTATGAAATACTTTTTCTGCATCTATTGAGGTAATCATATGGTTTTTACCCTTCATTCAATTAATGTAGTATATCACACATTGAGTTTTATATTTTGAACCATCTGCTTATTCCAGAGATAAATCCCACTTGATTATGGTGTATAATCCATTTAATGTGTTGTTGAATTCACTTTGCTATAGTTTGTTGAAGATATTTGTGCCTTTGTTAATCAAGCTTATTGGCCTATAATTTTCTTTTCTTATAGTGTCCTTGTTTAGACATGGATCGGCATAATGCCAACCTTGTAAACTAAGTTTGGAAGTATTTCCTCTTCTTAAAATTTTTGGAAGAATTGCCAAGGATTACAATTTATTCTTCTTTAAATATTGGTAGAACTCTCAGGTGAAGCAATTAGATCCTGGGGTTTTCTTTTTTTGGGAGGTTTTGATTACTGTTTCTAACCTGCTATTGGTGTGTTCAGATCTTCTATTTCTTTATGATTCAGTCTTTGTAGATAGTATGCTTCTAAACATTTTCCATTTCTCCTAGGTTACCAAACTTGTTTGCATGTAAGTGTCACAGTCATCTCATAATTTTATTTAGTTCTGCAGTATCCATTGTGATGTCTTTTTTCATTTTTAATTTTATTTATTCGAGTTGTTTGTCTTTTTTCTTAGTCTAGCTAAAGGGTTTTCAATTTTGTTGATCTTTAAAAAACAACTGTTTCATCGATTTTTCTATTGTTTTCCTATCTTCTTTGTTTATTTCTGAACTAATCTTTATTATTTGCTACCTTTGGATAACTTTGGACTTTGTTCTTTTTCCCATTTTGTTGAGATGTAAAAATCAGCTTGTTTATAAATATTTTATATCATAATACTTAATATGTACAAAATACAAAATATGTAATAATACTATATAGCAATTAATTGTGTTAATATAATTATTACATTGTATTTATACATAATTATATATTATATATAAATAATACAATAATATAAATTAAAATGTTTTATGTTATAAATCTGTTGTGAATTTAAGATGTCATTAATTGTATATTTCCTCATCCTATACCACAAAGAAAATAAAAGCATTTTTAATTAACATAACATTGTACTTTCTTACACCATAGAAGTGTTACTTTATATTTACTGAAAAAGCTGTTATAGGCTAAATTTTGACATAGATTTTTTCATATATCATTTTATGAATATATTAAAGCATTCAAATTTTCTTACTTCTTTAGTTATTTCTGAAATGTCTTCACATTTAGCTCTTTTGAATCACATTTAGCCCAGTAAGCAAGGTCTAGAGTTTCCACGTGGTATTGACCTCTGTAGCATCAAGAAAATGATGATGATGTACAATGTACATCAATGAATTGATGATGCAGTAATTATCAACTAGCCCTTCACTATTGTCTCCAGAACTTTTTAACTAATAATTGTTACCTACACTGTAACTTTTCATGTTGCCCATGTTGATGTTAGTACAGGCTCTAACAATGAAACTATATCATTGACCACTGCCCAATCGAGAGATTATGAACCACTATTTTGATTTTGGATATGTTAGGATGTGAAAAAATATAGGTCTTAGAATTACTGACATGTGGTAGCTGAAAAGCTGTCCCTGGAGTATATAATTAATATATCAAGGCCAGCTTGGAAGGAATTTTTAATGTACTTAATGTGTCCTCAGCCCTGTTCTGTTCAAAATAATCATTGATATTCTAGATGATATGAATATCAAAATTAGATTTTATAAGAAGCTGGAGTGAACTGTCAATAAAACAGTCTTCATTATCTAATAACACAATCAAACAGGAAGAGTTCAGTGGGGGTGTAGTGTGGAGCAGTGCGCACTGCTGTCTCTGCTCACAGGGAGATTCCCCATTGTTTCCCTTTAGTTTGCTTTGGTGAAGGGCAGGATATTTTCTGCAGGCCCTAAGTCCGCCGCGGAGCGTCCAAGTTCACAGCTTTGTTTGGGGAAGGTAAGGAGAGTGCTGGTGGCAGATTGTTCATCACACTTTCACACTTCATTAGCAGATTATAAACATGTGATGAGTTTATAGACAAAACTCCATGCTAAAGGACACTACCAGGCCTTTTCTGACTCATAGTAAACAAAATTTCTTTTTAAAATTTTTCTTTAATAAGACCTTTTTTTCTTTGCATACACCGATTGAAACCTTTTTATATTTTTAACGTCAGTGAGTCATAAAACTAGTTATTTACTAAATACATTGATATCTGAATTTAGATTGACATCTTAGTTTGTTACTTGACACTTATGTTAGAGTCTTGGCGAAAGCTTCCAATTTAGCATTTTGTTACAGGGGTACATTTAAGATGCTGCACTAAAACATACAGACTACCATTGATCCAAGTAGAAAGAGAACTGAGTAGATACTGAGTAGACAATCAGCAACTTCAGATTCTGAGCTTAAATCTACAATACTTTATATTAGAGGTTAATATAAATTTTAAATTAAAATTAAATTTAATTAAAATTAAAATTTTTTGTTGTTATATCAAAATGCATGTAGTAAATAAAAATAACTTATGTGATACATTCTCACATGCAATTTTCAGCACCCTAGTCATAAATCTAAAACTTTTGCACCTACTCAAAATTGCGTGTTGACATTCAGGTGAGAGAGAAATATAAGTGTAGATATAAGCTAATAAATTCTTTGCTCTAGAACATTGAAACTAATTAACAATTTTTTCCAATTATTAATAACACATTTCTTGCAATATGGTTCAAAACTGCTAATGACAACAGTGTATTGAGAATCCTCGTTAAGAACTCTTATTCTATATAATGTTGATGAAGTTATTGTGACCATTGACTCTTCCCTTTATAGAAAATAAGGAGTGAATAGGAAGGTTCCTTTTAGTCCTAAGATAATTTATTGCTGTATATGTAAGGTGAGGAGTTACAGTTAATTGAAAAACATGTGAAAGATGTGTATTTCAGTTGATTTATATGGATATGCAATAAAAATGTTTTAAAAATGAAAGACAATTACATACAGCTTTTAGTATTTAAAACTCATTATAATTATTGATATTGAAAGAAGAAAAGATCTACAAGATAAATGTTAAGATTTTCTTCTGTAACTTTGATTTCTCATTTTAAGATTGTTTAAGTAACACCTTGAGTGTTTTTGAAAGGAAAAAAGAGGAATTGATGTTGTCATTGAATTTATTACTTCTGAAAACTGCTCATTAAGAACTGTTCCCTCATCTAGTTTGACAGTAAAGCTCCTGTTACCTGTTGAGAGCTCTTTAAGGAAGTTAGTTTTTTACAATTCAATCTATGTGATAACATATAACATGAAAAAAATAAGCAGAAAATTGAAGATTTACTCTTTAGGAAACTATTATTAGACTGTTTTATTCTAGGTTTTATCTTTTCATAGGATATTTTGCATTCTAAACTTCCATCTTTAATATTATTTTATGTCACAGGATGGCATCATTATAATTTTATAATGTAGTTACAGTGAGGTATGATGTTACTTAAACAATGTGTTTATTCTGTACAACTTGACAGGTCTCAACCTTGCCCTGCAACACTGCATTAACCCGAGAAATTCTGGGAAAGTAGTGTGTTCCCACCTCAGAGATTCTACTTCTTTTGGTGGAGGACGGGGACCAGATATTAAGGGACTTTTGAAAAGTCCCTCAGGTAATTTCAATATGGAGTGTGACTTGGATCCACTTCTAGAAATATTACAGATTCTATAATCTGTCATCATTATTTGTATTTTTCTCATGAAACCAGTCCATAAATTTCTATAATTTCTAACACAGGACCATACTGTGAATGAATTACAGAATATTTCTTAATCAAATGTGAATTTTGAAAATGTATGGTATTAAAAAGGGCCAATTTAGGAATTGAAAAAATATAAAAAATTTATATTTGTAGGTAGTGTAGTTTGAATATGATATTGTTCCACGTCCATGATGTCCTATTAATTCCCTGCATAAAAGGTCATTTTGCTATTTCTGCTAATGGAATTTAAATAGAGGTCAAGGTGGACTGCTCTGTGGTAGAATTCTTCAGGAAAAATAGTTTTGTGTATTATCCTGATATGATGTATTATTACATTCTGTAGAGGATATATATGTTTCTGGCACAACTAGTTTATTCCAAGTTAATATTAATCTGCTTCTTTGGCCTTTGCATAATGATAATGACTTGCATACTATTCTCCAGAAGTGGTCAGGTGTATCTGTCCATATATAAGCTAAGTCCCATCCAGGACCTAATGTTAGGGCAGTATTGGAATAATAAAAGTCTGCAGGAGATGCTTTTTTAAAAAATTATTTTTTCTATATTCTTGTATTACTACAAGAATAGAAAAAAGTAATAGTATTTTGTCATTATGTTATTATTTTATTATTCTCTATTATTTTATTTATTCTTGTATTACTACAAGAATAGAGAAAAGTAATAGTATTTTTGTCATTATGCTACTATTTTATTATTCACTGCTGGTGACTTCTATTTTCAGAGAGGGGATTTATGACTTTATTCTTTTTTTTTGTGAATGAAGTGTAAAATAAGAGATCATTTTCAGTTTTGTAAGTCTTAATTGAATACCCATTGAGAACAATGCATAGATTTTTCTCCATGAGGATTAGAAAGGCAATACAACAAATATCTTGTACTCAAATGTTTTATAATGATAGGAGATATATTTCGGTACAGTTCGGAATGCTGGGAGAACTGTGATAACAGCATGATATTTAATATTATCTCTAAAACAACCATCTTGGTCTTATATTTTCAAAACTAACAACGTACACTGATGAATAGAATAGAAACAGAGGCACAGATCCATGGGGCAGACTGACAGCTGTTAGAAGGGGGACTAGATAAAAGGTGAAAGGATTACCTGCAAGTTTACATGTGGACTCCAGAGACACAGACAACAGTGTGGTGATGGCCAGAGGGAAGGGGGCCTGGGGGCTGGGTGGAGGTGGGCAAAGGGTGGAGAGATGGGGACAACTGTAATAGTGTCAAAAATAAAAATAAAGTTAAAAAATGCTATTAGAGAATGCAATTTCTGCTCTTAAAAATGACAGCCAGACATCGTTGATTTTGACTAAGCAGAACAGCATATGATTAGGTGCCTCACATATAAAAGAGACTCAAGCCAATCATGGAAATATATCCTCAAATTTGTAATATTTTGACAGTTATTTGAGGTTTGTTTTTAAACATGCATGCAAATGTATATTTTGCACAAGATATTCTTTTGATATTATAATTGTAGGCTTCTTACTAACAAGAGACAGACTTTCTTAACTTAAAGAAGTCATATTAATGAAACCCAAAGAATGATAGTTTCTGCCTGCTGTAAATGTTGGTTGAAGTCCCATACCTCAGTGACTCACCTGATGTTACTTGCAAAAGCAGTAAAATTTCCAGTGTGCGGCTGGCTTCCTACCTCAATTGGATGTGATCCTTTATCTCTTTGCCTGAGGCTGTTCTCTGGCATGGTGCAAGCTTGTTTTCTGGCACATGGGCACATGAGATAGCGACTATCTTTACAGCCAAGCCTCATCCAGTGGGGATGGGTGTTGTAAATAAAAGCCTCAGTCTTTGGTGCATGGCTCTGATGCATGCATGTTTCCTGTCATTTCTCTGAATGTACCCAGAGGTCTAGAACCCTACAGACCATGGGAGTAAACAGCTTATGGGTGCCTTATTATTTTGAGTTTTTTTCTTACTTCTACCCATTTCCTTATTTTTGCTTCCTGAGATCATTATCTAAAATCAACATATAGTTTGGGGGAAGCTAAACAAAGATGTCTGTTCTTACCTGCTCTCTCATAAATAGAAACCTTGAGTTCTGGCTGGGTCATGGTTTTTCACAGTAAAGATGAGATTTCTCTGCCCTCTCTGCAGCCCTCTATGATTGTGTCAGAAACCTTTGTTAAATAGAACATGAGTAGAAATTTTCGTTGCACCTTCTTGGTTGTGTTTTAATTAATTAACTTATTTCTTTTTAGAGAGAGGGGAAGAGAGGGAGAAAAACATTTCTGTG
Source organism: Carollia perspicillata (assembly GCA_004027735.1). NCBI lineage: Eukaryota > Metazoa > Chordata > Mammalia > Chiroptera > Phyllostomidae > Carollia > Carollia perspicillata. Next base: position 7,817 of record PVKM010049631.1, read on the forward strand.
AGGCAGAAGCAATGGGTTGCTTCTCATACACACCCTGACCAGGAACAGAACCTGAAACCCAGGCATACCACCTGACTGGGAATCAAACTAGTGACCTTTCACTTTTCTGGATGATGCCCAACCAACTGAGCCACACCAGTCAGGGCCGAGGTTGTGCTTAAAAAGGTAGGGACATCATGTCATTTCCCCCCTTTCTTCCTTCACTACATGGTGGTGACTATACAGAAGAAAGCTTACCACCTCTGCAAATGTGGAAAACAGAAGCCTGGATACCAGACATTGCCGAGGCACTGTACCAGTGTGCGAGCTTATATTTTAAGCTATTATGTAAAAGAGAAACAAGCTTCTATCTTATTTTTGTATCTTACTGTATTGCAATTATTGTATAATTACTATATTGTAATTACTATATTGTTTAAAAATGCATATAAATGTATGGGTTTGTATCTAAAAGCAGAATTACATTGTAAGCATAGTGCAAAACATTTTTCTTTAGTAATATATATCAAATATAGATAGAAAAAATCTTGCCATGGCTGGTGTGGCTCAGTGGATTGAGTGTTGGCTTGCAAATGAAAGGGTTGCCAGTTCAATTCTCAGTCTAGGGAACATGCCTGGGTTGCTGGCCAGGTCCCTAGTAGGGGCGTGAGAAAGGCAACCACACATTGATGTTTCTCTCCTTCTTTCTCCTCCCCTTCCTTTCGCTAAAAATAAATACATTAAATCTCAAAAACAAAACCCAACCCTTTGCTCACAGCCTTTTAAAAGAAAGGAAAATTCTTTAACAGGTGATGCTTACCTCATTTTGACCACACTAAATGTGAGCATTTTAACTGAAATTGTCAGGTACAGTTGTATCCTTCCAGGAACATCTTAAAACAATAACTAAAATAGTTTTTAGCTCAAGCATTAACAAAATGATATGGAATTTAAAAATATCACTTAATCTTCTCTCTCGAATGAGAACATTATACAATTTATGTTGCATTAGCTTAAGCATACACATATTTAACAACAGTAAAGGTAGTTTGTTGGTTGTGATGTGAACTTCCAGTTCTTCCCAGCTAATGACTTGTGGTGATCAGGTTACTGATAAATCATCTGCACACTTCTTTTTCTTTTTTTTCTGAAGTACACCTGTCAGGTTAATAAATCTGTATTTTCAAAAAGATCATCACCAGGTATTTGATGAACATCAGAGCATGAGAAGCAGGACATTAATCAGCACTCCTAAGGGTTCTCTCAGAGCTGGCCATGCTATTATTTTAGCATTCTTATGTTCACAAGGGACAAAGTTTTCAGCATATTTTTGTCCCTGATAATACTTTGTTTTAAGCACTAAGTTTTTCAAAGGGTTTCCATGAGCATTTTTTCCCCTGAGATATTGCCTGTAAAGTGCCTACGATTGCTTAATTTGAGAATGGCTTCTCTTTAATTGGAATATGCTGTTCTGCACTTGTGTTTATTGTTATTTTCTGTATCCCATGTGCTCTTGGGTTGATCCATATTATATTCATTCATTCATTCACTCACTCATTTATTCATCTATTCATTAATTTATTCAATGAGTTCATTCATTACTATTTTCGGCACAGTAGTAAGCAATGTCACTTTCCATTTGGGGATCAAACTGAAGGCAGTTCCTTCTTGGGGAAGCACTATGCTATTGCACTGATTAATATCCCAAACACCCACTTTGCGGCACTAGCTATGGTGGCATTACTTTTAACCATCTTATGGCCATGAAATGTACTTCATTTGTTCTTCTATTCCTGCCTTTGGTGGTCATATTTCTACTGCAATCATGAACTAACAATATTATTTTACAAAACATGAGGTTTTAAGATAACTCAACACTAAATTTTCTTATTTATCCTGGACACATTATTGTACAATTTGTTATTATAACTTATTTTTACTTTGACATATTTAAGATTTCTTTTGTTTTTTCTCACTTTTTAATTGTTGTTCAAGTACAGTTGTCAATTATCTTCCTTTATATAGTTTAAGACATGATTTTAAAACTAAAGCACTTATAAACCTAAAGTTCTCTGGGCTGCATTCAGGATGTCAACTCCACATTAAATTAAAATAGGAAACACAGAGTTGTTTTTATAAGAGATGAACTGAGATAGCACTAAACTTTTGATGTCTTGCTGAAATCAATGAAGAAGCCAAAAGGAAACAGAATAATTTGTTTTTCATTTTGCATTTTAGTCTGTATATTTCTGTTAATAAAATGACCTTTTCTTTTTATCCTTATGGTACTGCTTCAGCATGAATATTATATACAGACTAATTCTTAGGTTAACAAAGAGATTAACAATCATGTATTCAGGAGCACTTAATAATAAAGAAACCAGGGCTCAAAATAATCTTAGCCAATATAAATCATTGACCTTTCCAGAACACGAACTTTCTATTAATGGCTTTGTGGATTCTCCAGGGCCTTATTCTATCAAAACCCCTGTATTTTCCTCCTTTAACTTGTTGAGAAGGACCAACATGATCATTTTTTTAATTTAACAAGAATCTCAAGACTTTGAGACTGTGAGACTGACATACTGCCCATGTCAGGTGATCATGTCGGTGCTTCTCAACATGTTAAAGGAGGAAAATACAGGGATTTTGATAGAATAAGGCCCTGGAGAATCCACAGAGCCATTAATAGAAAGTTTGTGTTCTGAAGAGGTCAAGATTTGTATTGTCTGAGATTATTTTGAGCCCTGGTTTCTTTATTATTAAGTGCTCCTGAATACATGATTGTTAATCTCTTTGTTAACCTAAGAATTAGTCTGTATATAATATTCATGCTGAAGCAGTACCATAAGGATAAAAGGAAAAGGTCATTTTATTAACAGAAATGTACAGACTAAAATGCAAAATGAAAAACAAATTATTCTGTTTCCTTTTGGCTTCTTCATTGATTTCAGCAAGACATCAAAAGTTTAGTGCTATCTCAGTTCATCTCTTATAAAAACAACTCTGTGTTTCCTATTTTAATTTAATGTGGAATTGACATCCTGAATGCAGCCCAGAGAACTTTAGGTTTATAAGTGCTTTAGTTTTAAAATCATGTCTTAAAC
>PVKM010049632.1:0-10902 GCA_004027735.1 Carollia perspicillata
ATTTATTTTTTAGAGAGAGGGGAAGGGAGGGAGAGAAACATCAATCCATTGCCTCTCCCATGCCCCCAGCTGGGGACCTTGTCTGCAACCCAGGCATGTGCCCTGACTGGGAATCAACTGGCAACCTTTCAGTTCACAGGCCGGGACTCAACCCACTGAGCCACACCAGCCAGGGCTGCCCCCTGACCTTTAGAGGTGGGTAGCCCTGCGCTGTAGGTCATCCTCGCCAGTCGAGGCACTGAACTCGCCTGGAGGGGGAGAGGTGTGGATGGTGTGTGAAGGGCGGTCAGCTCTGTCTCCTAGCCCCAGCCCTGCTAGTCACTGTTGACATCGCATCTCTAAGCCTCAGCTTCCTTAGCTTAAAAGGGAGAGCAGCATTATCCTGTAGAGGTACTGAGGGTTCAATGAGAACCACACACAGAAAGCGTTAGGCATTTAGTGTGCACGTAGCAGGTGTTGGTCGGCACTCTGCTTTTTCACGGGTCTGTGGCCTGAAGTTGACATAGAGAGCAGGTTGTGACGAGGCACGAGGCTGGAAGAAGGCGGCGTGTGTCTCTGGACCAGTCGCTGAGGCCCTGGACGGAGGAAGCCAGGGGCGTGGGCAGGCGGCTGAGCCCCTCAGTGTGTGCCTTACATTTTCTTAAATAAGCTTAACATTTTTTTAAAGTTTATGCATTTGAAAGAGAGAAACATCGACATGTTGTTGCACTTACATGTGCCCTGACCAGGGGGATCAAACTCGCAACCTTGGTGCATTGGGATGATGTTCTACCCAACTTCGCTGGCCTGCCAGAGCCCAGTGCCTGCCTTAGGCACAGGGGTCTTTGCCCAACCTCAGGCTGGGGGCTCAGAATCTGGAAGCAAGCCACCACTTGCCCTCACTCCCGGGTCTTCCTGCAGGTGGAGCTGAAGAGCCAAGAGGCTGAGAGCCTGCAGCAGCAGCGGGATCAGTACCTGAACCACCTGCAGCAGTACGCGGCCGCCTATCAGCAGCTGGTCTTTGACAAAGATGTACTGCAGAAGCAGGTCCTGCTGCACTCCCAGCTCCTGGAGCAGCAGCAGCAGGAGGAAGCTCAGACCAAGGAGGAGGCCGACAGGGCCCGCCAGGAGTTGCAGGAGACTCAGGTGAGCTGGAACGCTGGGCCCCTAAGCCCTGCCTGGGAAGGCCTGCAACCTGTGTGCCTTCTCACACTCTTTCCTGGCCCCTTAGGGGCTCCTGGAAGCTGTCAACCAACAGAACCAGCAGCTACAGGCCCAGCTGAGCCTCATGGCTCTGCCTGGGGAAGGTAATTGGAACTACCCAGAGGGAGAGGATAGAGCCCAAGGAGGACGGGGACTTTTAGCAGCGTAGCATTGAGCTGGCAGAGACCTTTAGGACAGCAAATCCTTTGCTCCTGGGGACCGGGTTGCACAGTGAGGCGAGGCAGAGCTGGGCCCCGAGCTATCTTCCCAGGCTGCTCCACCTCCCTTGTGGAGGTGTCTGAGGACCCTTTCACTGCTCCCAGCAGGAGATGAACTGGGCGGGGAGAAGGATGAGGAGGCTCCCAGGCCAGAGCTGAGCGTGCCCGAGGACCTCGACAGCCGAGAGGCCGTGGTGAGCTGACTCCCCGCCCCTCCCCGTCCACCTTACTGCCTCCCTCTGAGGTCCTTCCCGGGCACCCTGCTTCTCGGTTTCTACCCTCTAATTCTCTTTATCCCCAGTCTGCCCTGGGGGCCGATGGTCAGACACCACACCATCTTTGAGCCACAGATGTGTCCCCAGAGGCCCCATGCAGGGAGCCCCTCTCCGCCTCCATGCCTCCATGTGTCCTGAGCGTTCCCCCACGACAGCACACCCGAACCTCTTGTTCGCAGGTGGCATTTTTCAACACGGCCTTAGCCAGTGCTGAGGAGGAACAGGCACGGCTGCGCAGGGAGCTGAAGAAGCAAAAGCTACGCTGCCAGCACTTGGCTCACCTGGCAGCCCCATCCCAGCACACGCTGGAGGAGGGGACCCCCGCCCCGGCCACCAGAGGGGACAGCATGCCTGCGGAGAACCACCAGGCCCTCCAGGTGGCCATGGACAAGCTGCAGGTGAGTGTGTGTCCCCTGCCATGGGCCAGGAAGGGTGGGGATGGGCAGGGCAGGTGGCTGCTGACTGCTTTTCGGCTGCAGAGCCGCTTTACAGAGGTCATGCAAGAGAACGTGGACCTGAAGGAGCGAGTCGAGGAGCTGGAGCACCGCTGCATCCAGCTGTCTGGAGAGACAGACACCATCGGTGAGCGGGCGGGCCGGCGCGGGGGGCGCCGTGTGGTGGATGGCGAGCCCCGGCAGCTGAGCTCTGCCCACCACCCGCCCTCCCCGCTCCTTGCAGGAGACTACATCACCCTTTACCAGAATCAGAGGGCAGTCCTGAAGGAGCGCCACCGGGAAAAGGAGGAGTACATTAGCCGGCTAGCTAAGGACAAGGAGGATATGAAGGTAGGGCCCTGAGCGACTGTGGGCTGGGCCCGGGGTCGGGGTACGGCTGCTGAGCGCCTCTCTCTCCAGGTGAAGCTCCTGGAGTTGCAGGAGCTGGTGGTGCGCCTGGTGGGCGAGCGTAATGAATTGTATGGCAAGTTCCTGGGGGCTGCTCAGAACCCTGCTGGAGAGCCCACGACAGCCGCCCCGGCCCCTCAGGCACCCGGAGCTGCTCATGGCCAGGGCGGTGAGTAGAGCCCCCCGCGGGGGAGGGCAGGTGGGCCGGCGGGTGGGCAGAGCTCTCAGGTCACCCAGAGCCCCGCCCCTCTCTCTCCAAAGATCTCCTGGAGGTGAGCCTGGCCGACGGCGCGGAGCCGGGCCCGGCTGCTCTCGAGAACTCCACCGCGCAGCAGATCATGCAGCTGCTGTGTGAGATGCGGAGCTGCCAGGAGCACCCGGGCCTGAGCAGGAACCCCTGCGTCCCCTTCTTTTACCGGGCCGACAGCGGCGCTGGGGTCAAGATCATGGTCATCTGACAACGCGACACTACTCTGGGGAGGCGGGGCGGGGGCTCTGCCCCCACGCGGTCCCCCCGCCACCCTGTCCCTGCCATTCCTGTTACTATTACAATACAAGAATAAACTTATTTATTGATAACATAGGACAGATAAGGAGGTGGGGACGGGGTTGATTCGACTCTATTTGTTTTATTTCAGAATAAATGGATTTAGCCATACTGTGTGGTCGCGTGTGCTCCTGTCCTTGGTCACTGGGTCCTGGGTCTTGGGCCCTGTGCTGTGGGCACCGAGTAGGAAGTGGGTCCTGCCAGCAGAGGGCAGGCCTCTGCATTGTGCGCAGCCCCGGTGTGTCTGGGCGGGTCCGGTAGGGCCGTTAGAGATCTGGGTCTGTCTCCTCCTGTTGGCTGCTTGGTAAAGCCTGGGGAACCCCAAGGGGTTGGCCGTGGGGCTCTAAAGGTCAGTCCTGCCCTAATGGTTGACAGCCTCGGAAGCCTGATTTCATCCTGGGCGGGAAAGCAGGGGGCCACCACCCAAGAGAGCTGGCTTCCAGGCCAGGTGGTTTCCACTCCATGACCCTGCCTTCTGGTGGCCTGTTTGTTCTGTCCACAGTGCCTGCCCACATCCCACATCCACCCTCCAGCCTGAGACGGTGCTCCTGCCCCCTAGTGGTCAGAGCAGCAGTCACAGGATGAACCGCGAACCCCCAGGTGCTTTCCCAGGAGGCCTTGGAAAGGATGGGGCCTCCTTTCACCATTCCTTACAGGACCTAGCAGTGGCTGGGCCCTTCACCCACCCCTGCACCCCAGTGTCTGAACCTTCATCTCCCCCTGAGTGGCACAGAGAACACAAGCCAGCAGAGCACACAGTTCCCCATCGTCCAGAAATGGGTTTTATTCTCAGCCAAGAGACAGCAAGACTGGTAGCAGTCAGAGAACCACGCAGCTGCCAGTACAGCACCCCCGCACACAAGGGGGAAGGAGGGGCAGGGGGCAGAGAGGGGGTGGCTGTCCACAGGCTGGCATGACAGGGAAGCTCATCGGAGGTGGCACGCTTTGGAGGATGGTAGGGTGACAGTGTTTCCTTGCAGTTGGGCCACGAGACTCCCCAAAGACAAGCACGGTAATTCCCAGCACAAGAGGTGAGGCTGAGGCAGCCATATATATTTGTGTGTGTGCGTGTGTGTGCGTGTGTGTATATATATATGTATATATATATAAGTATTTATAGATATTTATAGAACAGGGCAGGAGAAATACCACAGAGGGGCACAAGTTTCACCAACGTCACGCTGGGTGTGTCAGCTCACCACTACAATAGACTAAGTCACAGATGGAGAGGGGAGGCTTTGGGAGCCACTGTCAAGTCACAGAACAGCCGTCCAGGCAGGCTTGGAAAGGGAAGTCTCCGAGGAATAGAAGGGATCTGGTTAGAGGTCGAAGGGGGGCCTGGGGCTCTCAGGACGGGACGGACTTGCCTGACCCGATCGGCTGGCAGTTGGAGAGGAAGCGGAGAGAGAACAGGAGAGAGGAGGGAGAGAACTGGTAAGGCAAGGGCAGCTGAGCCCGGCGGGGTCATGAGGGGAGGGCAGGGGGAGAAGATGCAGGTGAAGGTGTGGGCAAGGGTTCTGGAAGAGAGCAGAGAGACAAGAAGGCGAAGGTGGGAGGGAGGAGCTGGAGGTGGGCAGGGGCCGGAGCTTCACGGAGGTCTGGGGCGGAGTCTGGGCTGGAGGCCCAGGCGGCCCTCCCCATGACACACACGCTGGTCTCTCACACACCACCAGGCAGTGCACCCACAGCTCCAGACACATGACCAGCCCCCTCTGGCTTCCCCTTTCTATGGCCCCCCTGTCTTTCAACCCACTGGCCCAGGTTGCTCCTAGCCTCGGGGAGTACGGGGCTGTGAGCCCCAAGCAAGGGCCACCAGGCCTGATGGAAAGACAGGAGAAAGAACACTGTTTGAACCAGGAGGGCAGAGCTAACAGGACGGCTGGAGGGAGCACTGGAGGCCCCTCTGTGTGGGCAGAAGGCCCAGGAGTCCTCTGAAGGGACCCCGGGGAGGCAGGGAGGACAGGCAGCTGGATGCCAGTGGCCACAGGCTTATAAGTCTAAGAGGGGAGCCTCAGCTGGTCGGGGGACCGCAGGTCGCGTAGGTGAGGCAGGGCCCTTCCTGCTGGGGAAAAGCAGAAGAACGAGAGTCAGCGGCGGGGGTAGAGTGGCAGGTGGGTTCACTGGGCGAGGTCTGTGGCTCAGCTGGGATGCAACTCAGAGAAGCTGACTTGTCCAGGTCAGCAGACACTGTCACGCCCTTGGCTGGAACGTGTAGGCCACCTCCAGGAGCAACAGGCCTAGGTCTGAGCCCAGGGGCTGGCTGTGGTGCCTCACCTGGGGCTGAGCGCGCTGCCTTCCATGGTGCGCTAGCGGGCGTGACTATGCCAAGGATACTGGGGAAGGGGCTGTGGGACCCTGCCTCGCCTGTGAGGTGTGTTCTGGGCTGATGGTGTGGCTGGGACCCTCGGGCTTTCCAAAACCATCAAACAACGGGAGACTTTGCCCCAGATCGCTGCTCAGTAGAGGTGGGACTCTGACCTTCTCTGCCCTACGGTGGATTCGGTTCCTAGAGCTCCAAGGCTGCAAGCTGCCTGTCCTGCCCCGGCAGCACGGCTCAGATGGAGGAATGAGTATGGCACCCCCAGGGTGAAGTTCCAAGTCCTCTGGCTGCCTGAGTCCAGTGCCATACAACCCCCTCTAGGTTCTCCGGCCCTACTCCATCAACCACAGGCCCTCTGCCCTCTGACAGCTCTGCAGAGTACCCATGTCTACCAGCTTGGGTGCGGAGCCTGTCCCAAGAGCTCCCCAGGCTCAGCCATGAGATCCTGAGCAGTGGCACTGAGTCCCGAGGCTCGCTGAGAAGGGAAGTGACAGAGCCCGCTGGCAGCAAGGACAGAAAGAGGAAAGAATAAGTCTGGAGCTATAGAAGGGAGTGGGAGGAGAGCCTGGCTCTGAGGTCCTAGGTGCGCCCCCCAGTGGAGCTGGTGCAGCAGGGGACAGACACACCTTTCATGCAGCAGGCTGAGAGGCAAGTACCTACCGTGGCTGACGCTCCTCAGGGGTCACTGATAGTGATTCTGAAAGACAGCACGAAATCAACATGGCAGTCCACACGCACGGACAGGGCAGGCCTGGGGGCGGGGGACGGGGACACGCACACATACGCACACGTCCGGGCGTGCACACACATGCTGTGAGGGCCCATGGCCCCGCATGCTCACGCTGACACACATGCCCACAAACAACACGCGTACACCTCTCCCACCTCCCACTGCCCAGCACCCCGCTGGCTGGCACGTGCAGCACGGACCTGGGGCATGCAGCCACTAGGCACACTGAAGCACACGCGTGGCCTGAGTCACAACACAGAAGCTTGCCCGCATACAGGAGGCATTTGCACCAGCTCCCTGCACACTCATGCCTGGCGTGCTCAGAGGGCCACCTGCAAATCTCCGTAGGAAACAGGTTTTGCTTTCTTAGGGTCCAGCTGTCATTTCTCTGCCCAAGAGCCTTCCATGGCTCCCTACTGCCCCTGTCGTGGAGTCCCGGTAAGTCCAACTTCTCTGTGGACTTTGAGGGTTCCCCAATCTGTGCCACTGTACCTAGGGCAACCCCTGCTCATTCTTCCTCATGGCACCTGCACTCTGCTCTAGCCAGCGGCTCTCCTTAACGCCTCCCACCCCGGACCTTCGCCCACACTGCTGCTCCCTACCCCGATGCCTCCCAGCGCCTCGCCACCTGAGCCTCATCTCCGTCAGCACCCAGACTCGCTGAAGTCCAGCTGCCCCCAGCCTGCTCTCTTCCCCAAGGCAGGGCCATGATTTGCCAAGTGTTCCATGTGTGTTAGCGAAACTGGAGTTAGAGCAGGCTCCAAATCTTGAAGTTCCCACATGTCAGACCTCAGCACAGATCGGGGCATGTCAAAGACCCTTAAGAATCTGAACTCAGGTTGGAAGTTGGCCTAGGGCCCCCAGAGCCACATTTGCAGTGAACGTGGTACTCCTCTAGCCCTTGTCTCCCTTGACCCCCTACCAACCCTGGGGGACAGGCAGAATGTTAATCACCGTTTGGTAGATGGGAAACTGAGGCCCTGGGAGGGAAAGTGACTTGCCTACAGGGCAGGGTGAACCTGACGCTCTGAACCCCGGTCCAGTGCTCTTGATCAAGACCGTGCTACCTGCCTCACCCCAGCTGCTCTGGCCGGCAGATCGCCGCACGGCAAGCCCCATCTCTGCTTCATTTGGGGCCGTGGAGGCTAGACCCATGGCCCTACCCTGCAGCCACCTGGAAGCATGAATAGACGCTACTGGTCTGATGTGTCCCTCCTCAGAGAGTATGTCCAGTAGGCACAGGGCAGGCCGTTAGGTATCAGAGTGAGCTTCCTTAAAAGAGGGCCATGGATCAAGAAGGCAAAGCCAAGGGATGAAGTAGAATCCTTTTCCCTGGAAAGCTCTGGCAAAGGGGCAGCCTTCAAGCCCTCCTGCCCCACCCCCGCCGCCATGCTGGCCCAGGAGAGGCAGGGCCAGAGATGGGGAAAGGAGGAAAGCCACCAGACTGCCCCATGGCACCCAGACCCTTGCACAGCTGCTCCATGTCCTACCCCTTGCCTGGGTGCCATTCTTACACTCTCACACCTGTGTGCACGCCCATACACACATCACACACCTTGCTGGTCACAGTCACCGCCTGGCCTCTGTCCTGTGGGTCAGAGGTGGGCCACTCTCCTGGGACAGCTCAAAAGAGTTGGGCCTGGGAAGTGGGGGCATCAGGGTAGCCCTGAGCTAAGTGAGCAAAATCCACACGTCCGATGAGAATCTGGATTCAGATCCTCTGACCTAAGGGAGGCTCCTTAGGGACTGGGTGAGAGGAGAGGACAAATGGAGAAGGGGAAAGAAGGAGGAATGCAATGTGTGGGAAGAGCGTGAAAGGAGGGAAGCGCCATGCAAGTGCTTGAAAGAGAGGGACAGGTGGAATGAGCCCCACGGCCCCCTCCCCAGAAACGACAACCTCCGGGACTCAGCGCTCCCTGGGGAGCAGGCTCCGCCAGCCCTCCGCCACACCTCCCGTGGTTCTGGCACCCACGAGTGCCTTGAATGACGAGGGCTGGTTCTGGGCTCGAAGGCCGATGCTGCAGAGTCCGGCCCCATCTCCCTCCCGGCCACGCCCGCCCAGCGTTCTCTTCCGCCACTTTCAGCATCTACTCACCTGGGGACCCCAGGCGGGGCACGGTTGGGGCGCGAGGGCACCTGCGGGGGAGGGCCGAAGGGGTCAGGGGAAGCCCCCGGCCTGGAGGGCACGGGGGGCGCCGCCCCCAGGGCGGACCCAGCAGGCGGAGGCCCAGGAGCAGGGCCCCGCGACCCGGGCCGGGCTGGGGGCACGGCGGGGGCTCGGCGCTGCGGCGTTGGGCTGGACGTGGGTGACCTGAGGGCGACAGGGAGCGAAGGACAAGGCGAGGAAAGAGATGAGCGGCTCCGCCCCACTCCAAAGCCCCGCCCATCGAAGCGCAGGCCACACCCACGAGCGCAAAGCCCCGCCCCAGGTTATCGCGGGAGCTTAGGCCACACCCCAGGTGGCTCCAATTTTCCAGCTCCACCAAGCTCCGCAGCCAGCGCTCCATGGCAAGCCCCGCCCAGCAACAAGCCCCGCCCTCTCTAAGATCCGCCCCTCGCTCCAAGTGGGAGCTGCCCCGGTGACGCGGGCGCGCCACTGCCCGGTCCCGGCCCTCCTCCCACGGGCCCCGGACTGGGGGGCTTTGGGGCCGTGGGGGCCGGCCCTGGTACCTGCGTCCAGCCGGTACACTCTGCACCTGCAGCCAGGAGTCGTCCACGGGAGGGGGCATGGGCGTGCTGACAGTGGTCGTGTTGATGTCGCCAATGATGCTGAGAGCCTCCTTCAGCGCGTGGTACATGCGCAGCATCTCGTCCCGCCGCTGCGCTTGCTCCGCCGACTCCTCCATCAGGGTGTTCTGGTCCCCGCACGAGTACAGGTTGGCCAGCAGCTCCGAGAAGATGAATTCCTTGGTCTGCATGCCAGCAGGTGAAGAGAGGAGAGGGCTGGGACCTGACGCCTGTCTGTCTGCCTGCTCCACCCGCAGAGCCCCGCTGGGACCACTGGAAGCTTCGGGGTAGGGAGAGGTTTGCCTAAACTTGGAGATCTCCCTTGCCCCAGCCCCAACCCCTGCCCCTTGCCCTTTTCTCGGATGGTCCAGAGAGGAAAAGTGGCCCGTTCAAGGTCACAGCTCTGAGAGTAGCTCAGGGACTACCGCACATCTAGGACACCCCCTTCCTCAGCTTTTTTCAGCCTCAGTTTCCTCATCTGTAAAATGTGTTAGTTAAACCCTTGCCAAGGACCCGCACGCTCCACTGGACCAAAATAAGGAAGACAGTGTAAAAATTTCTGAGCCTTCGAGTAACAGGTTGTGACTGTGCCTGGATGGGGGGAGATGGGAGTCTCGGTGTGTAGGGAAGGGCTGGGTTACCTGGCCTAGGCTCTGGGACATTCATGAAGAGATGCTGAGAGATGGTTGTTTTTTTTTTTAAGCCATAGGCCTATCTTATGTATTCAGTATTCAAATATATGTTGAGCACTTTCTATGTGCCCGGCAGTGTGTTGCTATGCACTTTGTATTAATTTATTCCTCGACTCTATTGTTATCCATATTTTACATATGAGGGAACAGGCTCAGAGAGGGTAGTTTGCTTGCTTGAAGTCACCCAGGGAACCTGAGGCAAAGCCAGGATTCGAACAGTGTTAGTGGTTCTGGGCAGTGTGCATGTCCAAATGTGATCTGGATGTCCTCGTAACACACAGATTCCCAGCCCCTTCTGTCAAACTTTCCAGCTTGTCTGAAACAATCTGCGTATGCGAATCTACAAAATAATATATGCAACCCACCTTACACATTTTTCTACTGGATGGTTCTGGTGTGGACCCAGGCCTCCCTCCCTAGACCTGGTCCCACTGGCCTGACCATGCTTCCCCCAGGCCAACCTGGCTGCCCACCTCCGTGGTCCCACAAGGGCCCCCGCCCGCCCCGCCCGCAGGGGTGCACACACGTTGTTAATCATCAGATGCATGATGGTCTTAGGCATAAGGTCGCGCACGGTCTTGTTGACGATGGCCATGTACGAGTCTACCAGGTTCCGGATGGTCTCCACCTGCCGCTCCAGCTGCGGGTCCATCGAGTGCATGAAGCTGTCTGAGCCATTCTCCTCGGTCTCGCTGGCCTACGGTTGGGGACGGAGGGCATCAGGGTGGCTGAGCCCTGGAAGCCAGGTTCCAGGCACCAGCCCCTCCCTTCCAAGGGCACCCGGAATGCTAAGGCACAGAGAGAAGCAATTGGCCACCAGCTGGACGAGTGAACACCAGCTCCCCCATACGCGCTGGGTCTCTGGGCTCTGCCCATCCCAGGGCCTCTCAGGACCCCAGACCCTGGGTTTAATCTTATCTCATCTCTGATTCTGGGGCCTAGAATTTGCGTGTTTCCCAGTCAGTAAATTAGGAAAGGACATCTGTAAGGTCCCCTCTCGATTTCTAGGATCTGGCCAGAGGTGGTGCCAGGCAGAAGATGCATGGGGGATGGCGCGGGAAGGGCACACTCACCTTTTCTTTGTCCTGGGAGGCCCATACCAAGGTCACAGAGGGCGCCACACCAGCATTGCCACCGTGGCCGGCACCAGCAGCCAGAGCAAAAGCAGATACACAGAGGAAAAGGGGGGAATTGAGTGAACCTGGGGCACTGTACCCCAACTCGGGCAATTCCAGGCACCACCACGGTGGAAGGGGAGTACAGAGAGGCAGTCACCGAAAACCACCATCATGTGACAGGGACGCAGGAAGTGCCATCTGTGGCAGAGAAGTGGACACGAAGCTGCTATTGGAGGGTGGGAGGAAGGCTC
>PVKM010049633.1:0-10903 GCA_004027735.1 Carollia perspicillata
TTTTCTTGTTACAGCAGTTACATCCCTAACCACCTCTCAGTGTGTCCTATGATTGGTTCATAGGGACCTAAGTTTGTCGCACACCCTTGCATATGGGTAGTGTGTGTGTGTGTGTGTGTGTGTGTGTGTGGATGTGCGTGTACACTTTGGGACAGGTATAGAGTGGGCACCTCTGAGATTACGGCTCTGTGAGCCCACAAACGTAAGAGATGCTCAGGGCAAGTCTCTGGAGAGATGGAGACATCAATCTCTCTAGCTTACAGCACCCTGGTACCAATGTCTCTGGCCTTGGTGTTCAGGATAATCTGTCTTTGCTCCCCTTCCTCCCATCTGATGGGTTCTTGACTGAGCAGTGAAAACGTGAGCCCCTCTCCACTCTCACCCAGGAAGAGGGTATTTCCTGTTATGGTAGCTATGTTTTCTGGCCTAGGGTCTCCACTTGTTTGGTGGGTCCTCCACAATATAATACAAAACTAGCAAACATTTATTGAGCACCTGCTGGATGCATAGCACCATGCTAGATGCTAAGGAGAAGGGAAGGGCGATTTCTTCCTTGGGCACGGATGGCATCACCCTCAGGGAGCCCAGAGTTCACTTGATGAGCAAGGCCGATGACGCACACGTGGAGAGACAAATCACACGAGAAACGGGGGAAGGGAAACACCTTGGCCACTCATCTGAAATCCATCCATTGAGCTCCTGGTCCCCAGCCCCAGGAGCCCCCCTGTGGAAAACAAACAGCTTCAGGGAAGCAATGGGAATTAGCATTTTAAAAACCTTCCGTTGGCAATAAAGTCTGGGGTGCAAAATGGGTTAGGAAATTTATTTTTTCAATATATGATTTTTCCCCCCTCTCCTCTAAAATCCACATATCTATTCTGCTTCAGGTTGGGGCTCTTTTAAACGGTTTTATTAAAAAAATCATTTACTGTGGGCTTTTCAGTTCAACTTTAACTGGACCGGGTGGAAATTAAAAAAAGGATATTTTAAAAATAAATTATATAAATTACAGCCCTAATTATAAAGAAAGTTTTAAAAATGTATCCAAGCATTAAAAGAAAATATTTTTTTTAAAATGCACCATTTTCCTGTTCCATTGCAGGAGCATAATTTAGATACTTTTAACAAATCCTCATCTTTTCGAAGGAGCCGGCTCTCCAGGCCCATTTGCCTGCGTCTCTCTCTGCGCGCTATTATTATTTGATAACTTTGGGCTTAAATCTGCACAAGAGCCAATTATCTCTCTTTGTCATCTAGCAGGCTGGCTGTTTGGCGGTGGTTTTTATAGTACAGTAAAAAGCCTTACGGAGCCTGGAGAGGTGGATTCGCAGTTCAGATTACACTCCATCTTGCCTCCCCCATGACTTTTCCTTATTCTTTTTTTCCTTTTGCATCTCATCATCCTCTGATGCAACAAGTTTTCCTCCCCCAGATGTCTATTTCTCTCTGTCCCCCAACCCTTCTCCCCAGCCTTGCCTCCTTCCTTGAACATTTCACCCTATTACGGTCTGTCTCCCTTCTCCTTACCTATTGCAGACCAAGGCTTCCTGCACAGAGGTTGTAGAAATTGGCATGGCTCGACCCACCCTGCACTGGGGCCTAAAGCAGGGTCACCCTCTCCCTTCCTTGCACCTGGTAGAGGCAGCATGGTGAGCATGGCGCTGGAGGGGGGCAGGGTTTCCTCCTTCGTGGAGCTCACAGTCTGACCCGGAGGTGGAGCAGACCCACCTGAGGCATGGTGGGGAAGACAGGTGCTGGATTGGGACCTCAGCAGTAAACTGAGGGTGTTAGAGGTGGTGGTGCAGCACTGAAGCTTCCAGGAGGGGTTGGGGGGCCCCAGCCTGACCCTGAAAGACGACTGGGTGGAGAAAAGAAAAGGCATTCTGGGATGGTGGTGGTGGGGGGAACAGCCTGAGCAGAGACAGGACCCAGACTGGTGGAGGGAACTTCACCCCTCAGGACTAGGTAGCTAGTCCTAGGTAACAGCGACTAGGTCTGCTTCCTTCACTGCTGTGCTCCTACCACCCTCCTGGGCTAGGTCCCTGGAGGTCCCTGATGCGCTTTTGTGGGGTGAGTGAGTGAATGAACGATGAGGGTATGAAGGGAAATGGGTAGAGAGGCTGGAGATGCATTAGGAGGATTTAGGGTATTAGACAGACCTCTTCAGTTCCAGATGGCAAACCGCCTCTTCCACCAATCAATCAATCAATCAATCAATCAATCAATCATTTCCTGACTTTCCATCATGCTCAGCACAGAGCCCCCTGCCCCACTCCCAGCCCCTGCTTGCCCTCTGTTCCGTTCCAGGGCCTGCCGTCCCTTCGGCTGGGGTGGCTCTGTCCGCATCCACCTACCACTTTCAGATATCACTTCCTCCTAAAATTCTTTCCTGACCCCAGAGTCCAAGTCAGGTCCCCCGATTACTCTAGTTCTCACTAAATCTTCTTTCTCCACACCAACCCTAACCTGGTTCTTGGCCAGCAAAGGGCACTCTGGGAAGGCAGAGCCCTAACCCTGGCCACAGACTGAGCCTTATCTCCACTTGGACATTTCACAAAAAGTATAAATCACTTTTAACAGTGGCAAGAATTAACTATACGTGAATTTGGCACTGTGGTCAGCATTTCATATAAGTTATGGCACAATTCTTCATGCCAAGATTGGAGACAGTGAATGACTTACTCAAGGCTAAACTACACACTGTGGACGTGGCAGAAAGCTGCTTTCGAACCAGGCAGGTCTGGCTCTGAAGTCTCAGCTATTTCCAAGACACTTCTGGCCATGAGGGCCTCGGGCACAGAGAGGGTGGCCTGGGCGGCTGGCTCCTGCCAGCTGCACTCCTTTCCTGAGAGTTCAGCATCGGGGCCCACACTGGGCTTCTCCATCTCTTTCTCCTGACCAAACTTCCCTCCTCCAGGAGCTATGCTAGGACAATAACATGGCCTGTGTTGTCTTGGTGTGAGACTGAGGGACTGTAGGGACTGTGCCTTCTACTCCGGGCATTACACATGTGTGCACACACACATACCTCATCTAGCATGGGGATTGGTGAGGGCAGCTGGCTCTGTAAGCCTCTGCCTTCATCTTAGCCCTGAGAGAGCCAGGAATGCAGTGGGGACCAGTTTCTCCCTCTCCTTGTCCTGGATGGAGGGCTGGCATTGGAGACTCAGAGCCCTGCCCTGTCTCCCCACTCTCAGAGTGCCTGAGCTCTGACCATTGCAGCAAGCGGCCAGCAGTTTGCATTTGGAATTGGGGTGCCAGCGGGTACGTTCCTGATGAGGGCATTTACTTTATTTTCAAAAGAACGGTTTCCTAGAAGGTGATGGGAAACCCCAAGGCTTTTTGCAGGAGTCATTTGGCTGGAAGTGACGTTGCCGCAGAGTGGCTGCCAGGCAGGGGCGGGCACACCTCCTGAGAGCTGCCTAGTAGAAGTGAGTCCCACCTGCCTTCTCTACCACTCAGTGGCCACCTGGGCTGTTCCCTCAGTTGCACTCATCTGTTGCAGTTTCAGCACAGAAGGTCATGTGTCCAGGAAACCTCTTGGTCCCAGGAGAACCAGGGCTGTTGGTTACCCACCTCATCCAACCCATTTCTCTAACTGTCTCCAAGGTGTAGTACTCAATTTGGCTGTGGGAGCACCCCTCTCCCACCTTCTCTTCCTCTTCACTGTGGGGTCTCAGTGAGAGAATGGCCTCTCACTCTCTCACTCTCTCCGTGAGAGAGTGTGGGAATGGCCCTTGGTGGGTGCCTGATGGAGCATGGCTAGGTGATGGAGATGGCTCCAGCTGTGGTTAGGGGGTACAGCATGTAGCAACACCTTGCTCTGTGGAACCTCCTGGGGCCAGGGAAGGCACCTTCAGTCCCAGGTGTGGGGCCTTCACCCTTACACAGGATTCCCTACAGCAGATTCCCTGTGTTTTCCTAGAGGCGGTCGGGGGTGGAGTGGGGGTGGAGCGGGGGCTGGTGCATGAGGTGACTGCAGAGGCACCCTGTAACTGGGGCAGAGGTGAGTCTATAATGGTGTAAGAGATAATGTCAGGACTGTGGGGTCTCCTTTCCCCCCAAGCCTCAAAGCTATGGCTACCATAGCTGGCTGGCTGGGGACTGGTCCCATCTGGCCCTCTGCTAACCCTTGCCTGGCCACCCAGGCCTCGATTCAGCACTAGCCCTGCCTAGGAACCCTGCAGCCCCAGGGAGGGCCTTCTGGTGGCTGCTCCCTGGCCTCCCACTGCTGGCTGGCAGGCGGGCGGGTGGGCGGGCAGGCGGAATATTACCCTTAAGATAAATGAAGAAGTGTTTCAGCCCTTATTGGATTATAGTTTTTATTGAACTTTATAAATTCCAATTAGCAGACCCCTGGGCAATAAGCGACACGCAGCCCGTGGCTCACTTTATGGCGTGATTATGACCCTGTTTATCCTCCCCTGAACGAGAAGTATTAATGGAGGAAACGAAAGAAAGGAGACCCGAGAATACATAAAAACAGATACTGGTGACACAGAGATAAACAGACAGGGTCAGAGAGAGAAAACAACCTCTGGGTGGGCAACAGGGGACAGGGGACCAGAAATTCAGAGAACCCAGATGCTCAGAGACATAGCTGGCTTAGACACCCTCCTGTCCTTCCTTCCAGTGCAGAGATCCCCCTGGCCCCAGATAGCTGCCTGGCCTGGAGAACTTTCCCTGCCTCCCCACCTTCCCCAGGCAACCTGGATGGAGTTTGGTTTCCTAAGCACAGAGTTCCGGGCAGCGTGCTCTGCAGCTGAGCAGCTGGCAGGGCAGCCCAGTGGCTCCTTCCTGAATGCTCGCAGGAGCCTCTTGCCCTCTGGGAATCTGATGGACACTAAAGGCATCCTTCCTAGAACAATGTCCCCAGTTCGTGCACATGCCTGAATGAACCCACACACACATGCACACATATACACACAGGCAATTTTGCATACAATTTCAGGGGGCATCGGATCCCTAAAAACTGGTCTCTCCCCCAGGAGACAGAGTATTAGGCTGAGATTCCTGGAGTTTGGATAGGACGAAGACCTGTCTCCTGTCACTTCACCCTGGAGGGGCTCAGAGCCCGCAGAGAGGGGAGGGCTTCCAAAGGCCTGGCCACAGGGGGCGCCCCTCTGGCCCCACCTCAGTTTCCTTCCTTCCTGGGCACTTGGGTTTGTTCCCACCCACCCAGCTTTAACCCTTTAAAGGCTGGGAGGCAGAGCAGCACCTGGGAAGAAGCCACATCTGAGGGAGGTGTGAGGGAAGCCTGTGGGTCTCTGAGCGGGCAGTGCTGGGGATGGCCACGGTCTCCCGATGGAGCACCTCCCCAGCTTGCTGCATCTCCCTGGGGAACGCAGCATGCTGAAGGATGGCGTGCCCTCCTCATTTTGCCTGGCTTTGTTTGTACCTTCCACCCCCTTCCGTGGGTCATCTTTCTCAGAGGCTTTGGTGAAAGATTAAATAAGAAAAAAAATTCCTCCTATCAGCATTTTGCCATTGTTCGGAAGGAAGCACTGACACAGAAGTACCTGAGGAGGCTTTTGTAGTTTGAATAGGATGAAAAATGCTTCAGGTGTTTGGCAGTCTGCAGCAGTATGTAAATAAGATGCCAAGATCCGTGGGCAGCTGAGCGCGCGGTTCTGTCTGTCTGGGCCCATTGGGGCCACGGAGGAGCCCCAGCAGCAAGCGCCCCCACCAGTGGTTGGGGCCTTGCCCACCTCTGTGATTTATGGAGCCCTGACAGGCCTTGTCTTACTCAGGTGAGAAGTGAGGCTGTATACGAGCTCCATGCTCATGAACTCTCCCAGCTAGGACTTGCCTGATTCCTGTCCTCCAGAGGAAGAGGGAGCGAGAGAGCCAGAGGGCCCAAGCAGGGATTGGGGGCGACAGATTCTTGGGCAGGCAGACTAGTGGGAGACCAGATGTTCTGCTGAGGCCTGGGACTACCCCCTGGAGAAAGTCACTGTGGACACTCGGACACCAGGGTATTGCTGCCTCCCTCGCCCTGGGTAAGACCAGGGCTTCCAGAGAGAGGGAGGCCTCCGAGGAGGGAGAGGCCTGCCGATCACAGATACCGCTTGTTCCTGGGTCTGTATTATTCTCTCACCCCAAACCCCGGACACCCAAGTTAGCCGAGCCTGACCCCAGAGGAGCAGGTGTCCCTGACCCTTGGCCCAAGTCTCTGAGAACAGTCCTTCCTTGCTGCCCACATCCTGGGCCCTCGGGCAAGGCCAGCAGCTGGTGGAGGGAGGGTGAAAGACTTTGAGCGGCTGTATGGAAGATAAAGTTGTTTTTTCCCTGCATAGTTGAAGCAAGCTGGGGGTGCATGGTGGGGGGTTGTGATTGGAGGTAGTAAGGGGGATAGTAGGGCTCCCAGAGGCTACAGCCCAGAGGCTATTGGTGCTCCCTGTTCAGCTCCATTGAGCCCATTTCAACCCCCCTGGGGCCCACTTAGTGCTGCCAGCACCACCTTGGGGTAGGGCAGAGGCTTTAGCCCAGGTCCTAAAACGTCTTCAGGATTATCCCTTCCCACCCAGAGGAACAGTCTTATGATGTCATGCATTTCTGGCGGTCACTCATACTGCCATCCCCATAGTAGATGTTTAGTCCGTGGTTTAAGTGAGAAGAGTGGCAGTGTCAGACCTCAAGCATTGGAACCCAGGTGGGGTAGGAAGTGGGGGCTTTGGGGCTTTTCTAGACCTCTGCAATCACCAGGGAAGCCCCTCTGCACATTGCCAAGGCCCCTTGTCATGGGGAGAAGTCCTTCATATCAGGGGGCCCTGGCATCTTTGAAACAGATGAAGAAGCCATCTGCCCTGGCAGTCTCCTGTCAGTGGGCATGAGAGGGAGGACAGGAGTGTGTCATGGAGCCCTGGGAAGTGTGGTGCCGCGTGGGGAGAGAGGCAGGACTGGCCTCCCCAAAGCCTGGGCTCTAAGCTCACCTTTGTTACCAATTAGGAGGGACTGTGACCCTGTCACTCGCCTCTCTGGGCCTTCCTTTTCTCTTAGCAAAGTGGAAGAGTTGGCACAGGTGATCTCTGAGGTCCGTGCAAGTCTAAAATCCTCAGATTCCCCCTCTGATGTTTCAGGCATGAACACAAATTAGCACGTACAGAGAGCACTGTGGCAAGTGGTAATGGCCCTTCCTCCCCCGCCCCCAGCACACACACGCTCTTTTCTCTCTTCGTGCCCCTGTAATAGATCATACAGGATGGATTACATTAATTTTCTATAAACTATATCAACTTGAGTGACATGTCCTTAAGGGTTGGCTGATTGATATCTACAATGCGGTCTTATAATCTAAAATCATATTAATATTAATATTAAAGATTTTCTGTCCTTTACGCGCACCATTAAATCCAGAGTATAAGGTGAAATTGACAACATACATTTTGACAGCTTATCTATAATAAATATGCAAATCTTGATGCCCACATGTCATCACAGATGCACCGAGGCTCTCTGAAGATCAGAGCGTGCCTGTCTTCCGTGTGACATTTTCAGCGGAGGATCAGAGCACCCGTCTAGGTGGCAGGAGCAGCGCTGGGTGCGCCATTGCCTGCGGTGACCCCGGCCTCTGCCGTCTGCTTGTGAAAGCCTGTCCTTCATCCTGCCAAGCAGGCAGGAGGGCTTGAGGAGTGACAATCTCAGAGAGCAGTCAACGCCATTCCACATGACCTCTGGAACACAGGAAAATCCAGCTTCCCTCTTTATTTTTCTTAAGTCACAAAGGGACTTTTGCTGTCCTCTCCACCCACCTGGTTATAGCAAGTTATTATCACTTAGCACCCTGTGAGTTTGAGAGGTGGGGCTTCTGAGTTAATAGCTCTGGGGTCAAACCCCCTCTCTTCCACTAGTCTCTGCTCTTAACCTTCTGTCCCCTCTTCTGCGTCTCTAAGTGAAGGAGATAAATGGCACCTCCCTCCTGGTAGAAATGTGAGGCCTGAATGAGATCACAGAAGCCAGGTGCCCGGCCCACACAGTGATACCTCAGAAAAGGGCAGTGCTTAGGTCATTTTCTGAAGGAGTCTCACTTCCTCTGACCTCTGCAACGCCTTCCTCTCCCTATACCTCTGCCCTTGCCATACAGAATCTACCAGTCAGCACAGCGACCATCTCAGTTCTTCTCTGCTTCTGGCCTGCACAAAATGTGAGCTCCAGATAGCAGGAACCACACATCTCCCTGGGTCCCCAGCCCTGACCCAGGACCCAGGTGCTGCTAACATGGGGAATGGTCTAAGATTGGGAGTCAGGAATCGACCTCAAGGGGAAACCTAGCCGTCTCTCCCCTGAGAATCTGCCAAGTCTGACAACATGGAGGGGTGTGTGTGTGTGTGTGTGTGTGTGTGTGTGTTGGAGCGGGGCAATGAATTGATCCTGTAAAATGCATTCTCCTCCTGCCCTGGCTGGTGAGACTCAGTGGATTAAGTGCTGGCCTGTGAAACAAAGGGTCTCCGGTTCGATTTCCAGTCAGGGCACATGCCTGGGTTGCAGGCCAGATCCCCAGTAGGGGGTGCCTAAGGGGTGACCACACACTGATGTTTCTCTCCCTCTCTCTGAAAATAAATAAATAAAATCTTTTAAAAAATCTGAAATGTAAGGAGGCATTGTCTTCCTTACATTAACAGAGGTTGCGAGAAGGACTGAGGGAGGGGCATGGAGGAATTTTCAACAGGTGTAGGATTGCTTGTTTGAGAAAGCTCCAGCCATCTTGGTGGTCCCAGTCCCCTTTACACCTGCTGACAAGGTGGCAAGGCCTGACAGATGCCCTGGTACCATATCTCTGATCACTGGCTTCTTTCCAGCCTCTGAGCCCACTCCGCTGGGCGACATGTCTCCCAGGTTTCCCCATCGGTTTGTTCTGCCTCAAGTTTCTGGCATTGCATTCACCCCTTCCCTGTCCACCTCCCTTCACAAACCCATCCCATCAGTCCAGCAACACGGAGTGCCTCCCTCCCCGAACTCTGCAGGATTTCCGGTGTGAAGAGCCACAGGACCACTTCTTTGTCACACCTCCTTGCACTGTGTTGTCATTGCTTGGCAGTGGACAGGGCTGTTCCCCATAACTAGAGTGAGACTTCTCTGCTTCCTCTTTCTGTTTTCTTCAGCACTCTGCATCAGAGTAGGAGCGGATGTGGGGACCGCGTGGGTCTGGAGAAGTCTTAAGAAGTTTAGTTGTTGGGCATCTCTGTAAAGCTGAGAGCTGACCTGGATCCACTCTTATGTTCCTCTAGGTCTCTGTTAAGAATCCATTCATACCTCCTATTTCCCCTGCAGGAGTGGTCAGTGTCCCCCAGGAAGTTCTACTGTTTGCCACCTATGCCTGCCAGATGTCCCCACTCCTGGCTGCCCCCGGCTCTGGGATCCTGCAGTCCTGACCATGGGTAAGAAGTTTGGTGACTTAAGCTGGGGAGACAGGCTTACTGGGGGAATGCCACTGGTGGGAGGGCCAGCCGGTTCTGGACAAGCCCAGGCTCAGGTCTGAAAAGGCCCATCATGGGATGTTCATCCGCTGACGCCTGCAGCTCAGGCTGTGAGTGAAATGGGTCTTGGGGAGAGATGCTGACACCCTAAGGCCTGCTGAGAAAAGCCCCATTTACGGGGATTCTCTCGGCTCCCTTGCCCTGTGTCTCACAAAATCTTTTGCCAACAATTTCTTCTGTTCGTTCATCCCATTGTGAAACTCGAGTCTCTACACTGTCTTTCATAAAGAACCGCCGATCAATCATCTACAATTAATCAGTCAAGTGGAGGTGGGGATGGGGGGAGGAGGAATGGTGGAGAGGAAAGAGTGTGTGGTTTTGGGCAACAGATTCAGGCTGCTGAGCGGCCGTATCTGCCCTCCCCATGTCATGCCTTACATTTGTACATTCATTCCACCTTTCAACAGATTGTTACTGCGTATGAGCCAGGCCTGGGCCGGGTGCTGCGGATGGAGCCTATCTTCTGAGGCTGTGGAGGAGGTTAAATGAGCTAATACTTGATTATCACCTGGCACAGTGCCTGGCATACAGCAGTACCTCCATAAATGTTAAGTGAGTCACATCTGGTTGGAATGAGAGGCCACTTAAAGTAGGACCGGATAATATTACTGGGGAGGGAGAGGTGAGGAAACGGGTCAGGCTGCTGGGGTGCCTGTGCTCGTGGTGTTGGTGGCTGCAGGGTGACGAGGTGGGTTGGAAGAAGGAAAATGGCCAATTACAGATGGCTTCCGATGCCAACTCCATGAGTAAGAATTCCATGCGCTTTAAAAATCTTTCTTCCAATTCATTCATCTCTTCCTTTTCTTGTCTCTCTTTGCTCCCTCTTCGACTCTCCTCCTCCTTCCCGCAATTAACCCCAGACTGTCCTGACTCCTCCCTGCCTGCCTTGTTGACGATTTTCTCTCCCTTTCCCCATACCCCCTCCACTTTTTTTTAAAATTTGTGTTGACTTGACTTGACAAGCCCTAATCCCTGATTTAGCTCCTACTTCCTGTTAAACCAGAGGCAAATTCTCAGCCGGCACGCCGGTCAGGAGGAGGATCTGACCGCCGAGTAGCCGCAGGAAATATTGATATTAGCGGATCTTGGGCGCCCGCCTCCCGCAGTGAAAATAGGACGCAGGGCCAATCAATTACCGAGCCATTAAGGGCAGGGCGTCCGGCGGGAGCGGAAAAAGACTGTGCTCCCAGCGCCGGGCATCGCCCCCTGGGGGTGCGGAGCTGCGACCCCGCTTCGCTCCCCGTGCGTTCGTGCCGCGGCCCCCGGCGGTCAGTATCAGTGACCTCATTCGCGGGATCTGGAGCCCCAGGGGGCCCGGCTGGTGGGGAGAGCGGCGCTCGGAGTCTCCGCACTCTGGCTCCTCTGGCGTTTGGCTTCTTGCGCTTTGTCTGCGCCTCCCGTCCTCTCCCCGGGGCTTATCAGCCACC
>PVKM010049634.1:0-10899 GCA_004027735.1 Carollia perspicillata
ACCCCCCAGTGCTCCCCACCTCCCTCCCCTTTCCACCCCCCTTAGTTTTTGTCCATGTGTCCTTTATACTTGTTCCTATAATCCCCTCCCTTTTCCCCTGAAATTCCCTCCCCTCTCCCCTCTGGATACTGTCATCCCCTTTTCTATTTCAATGTCTTTGACTATATTTTGCTTGCTTGTTTGTTTAGTTGCTTAGGTTTCTTTTTCACCTCTTGGCTATCCAGCATCAAATGTGACTCTTCATGAACAAAAAGCCCTAAGGGGAAAATTTCAAATGTCATTTTTTTCCTTACTCAGTGATATTAGAGATCAAGACCCATGCATACAGGAATATATATACGCATGACCAACTTAATTGATAGAGACTAGAAACCTGAAATAGGTTCAGATTAAAAACCAGAAACCCAGAGCAAAATGTATTGTCTCTCACATTCC
Organism: Carollia perspicillata; assembly: GCA_004027735.1. Classification (NCBI taxonomy): domain Eukaryota; kingdom Metazoa; phylum Chordata; class Mammalia; order Chiroptera; family Phyllostomidae; genus Carollia; species Carollia perspicillata. Next base: position 436 of record PVKM010049634.1, read on the forward strand.
ATCTAGACCCTTTTACCCAACCCAATGTCCTTCAAAACCTCTTGTAGAGAGAGCTAAACTGGGTGAAATAACTTCAGGGACATCAACCACTTCCGCCATTTCTTTGCCTCCATTTGCTGGCATCCCCAATAACATTTGACTATCTTCTTGAATTTCATGGTTTAGTAAAAACTTTTCCAAAAATTAACAGGCAAGGATTTTTTTCCCCTCTCTTTTCCTGATAAGTGAGGGGAAAAAAATTGCTGGAAACTGGACACTTCTAAGTAAGTATATTTCACCAAAGAATATATCTCTTACTCAACATGCAATAATTCCCCCTCCCCTTCATGAATTAGAGTTATGGCACCAGTGGGGTGGAATGGGGAAGAAAGGAGTAAAAGAAAAAGAGGAAGAAGAACCAACAAACGATTAAATTTTTTAAAAGAGAGAAAGAGTGCCAGGCACAACCTGAGAGAGGTGAAGGTGGCACAGGAATCCAGGTCTCAGAATGAAACAAATGCAGCAAGGATTTAAACTCACGCAAGACTAAAAACTCTTTTTTTAAATCACTCGTTCATTCATTCATTCATTCATTTATTGTTGTTCAATTAAAGTTGTCTGAAAACTCTTAAAATTAAAAGATATACACTTGTCTTCACTTTGATTTTTTCCTTTTCCTTAACCAGAACAGAAAACTGTTGAAAAAGTTAAAAGTTAAATATTAAGAATTCTAAAGGCAACAGCTAAAACAATAATAAGCACAAATTCTGAACAGAGGGACAATGTTGTGAAAAGCAAACTTTCACAAAAGGTATCTTCTCCTTCACGTGGGTTTAAATAAATGCCCAGTGAATGATTCCGGAAAATGAAATTCCGGGGACTTTTACTTCGATGAGTTTTGAGCATAAGGTGGCCATTCAGATTTATTGCCATGGTAGATAACTAAACCTAGTATTTGTATGAGATTCTTTTTTTGCTAAATACTGTTGCTCAGAAGATAAAGTGAAACTAAGGCTACGGTTATCCTGACAGATTTAACAGTGTGGTGATGGCGCAGGGCACGGGTATGGGTGTATAGATTGTCATGGAAAATGCAATCAAAAATAAACTACTTAAAATAAAAAGCAAAAATACATAAATACATGTTACCCAGTAATTTTCAGTTGGAATGTAGACGGACAGCTAGGTCACAGCAGTTCAGCTGGAGAGAGTTTAATTACAGTCTGTGTCTTTCCCTCTATCCCTCAGTGCCTTGGTGCCCGGTATTGGGCTCATGATAAATCTAAAGCAGCTGCAGCAAACTCCTGCTTCGTCCTTATACTACTATGGTCCTCCCAAGTCCATTGACAGTTACCCTCACACAGATATTAGATAGTAAAGAAAGTCACACCACTAATATTTTCTTCCTGCGATATTTCTTCTATCTAAAGCTTGCCCTGAATGTAGTTACTATCACTTTTATCATCCACTGTGAATTTTCTGTTGGCATCTCACGGATGCTTGTTTGCCCCTAAAAGAATTATGCAACCTTGATAATAACTTTCTGCTAATCCAACTTACCTCTTGTTGTTGGGGTATAGGATAACTTACCTAGGATGGCAAGCATTCTATTTCCAAAATCGAAGAAAGGAGGCTTCCACAAGGAGGATGCGCTTTTTAAGGGCAGCAAATTAAATCAATGCAAATGGAGAGATTAAATCAGATGTAATCAAGTAATTAAAATCAGGCACGCTTGGCTCACACAGCCCTGATAATCCAATGAAAGTTTCAGACTCTTAAAAATTTCATGTGAGTGGATAAATTTTCTAGAGGCTTATATAATTCCTGAAGCGAATTTATGGAACAAATGTTTAAAATTCCTGGATAATTGAATTTCCCCTAGAGAACCTAGGGTCTACACCCAGTCATGTTTATCCCACACCAAAAATTAAGGAAGATCTGTAGCGGTGCAGAAGAAGATTGAGGGGCTAGCCAAAAAAAGAGATCTTCCATTCAAACTCTATGTTTTTCGCTTCTAGAATTTAAATTTGAAAAATAGAATATAAAATTTCTCCCCTTTCTTTCCCTCACTCTGTACATTAGGAACTGCTGGTAGTTGGAAGATTCATTAATCTTAGCATCCTATTTTCAATATTTAAGCTACAATGAGAAATTACTAGTATGTATTTTTATTAAACCTTAAAACTTTTTTATGAACATTTGGTGCATTTTTCCAGAGCTACACAAAAAGAACAAAACTGTACTCACATCACAACGTGATCTTGATAGGTACTTTTTAAAATTTTCAGAAGGCACAATTTGGTATAACGGTTGTTAATAATTATATCCAATAGTAGCAAGCACTCGGTGATTATTTGTTGAGAATCGTGTGCCCCTGAGACATGACACCACTTCTCATTGAGAAGTTGATAGAGGACAAAGGTTTAAGGTGGAGATGTTAGCTATCTATGTGAACATTTAAGGGAAAAGAAATGTCGGAAAAGGGAACAGAAAGCATAACATCTTTAAGGCAGGAAGTTTCTCAAGCACTGCAGTAAAGCAAGGAGTTCAGTATGGCTAAAACAGACAAAGCAAAGGGGTAAGCAGATTGGTGATATGGGGAGTGGAGATCATCGTGGGGAGGGCAGGCATACTTTCCACTGATGACTCAGAGGAAGAACATTAAGCTGGATAGAACATTATTTTGCCCCTAAGGCAGTCTTTAATGATGTATCTGAAGAAAATATTACTACAGTCTGAATAACACAGTTGAAAAGCCCACTGGCCTGTTCTCTGAGTCAGCATGGTAATAACAAAGATGAGTCTTTCTATAAAACAAGAAATTGAACATTCCTTGCATTCTTTTCTATCATTGTCCTGATTCTCAGTATTTGTTCCAGGAAATATTTTAAAAATGAAAATGTGTTCCTCAAGTCCCCAAATTTTCCATCCTGCTCTCTACCAGGCCAAGTATTGAAAAAGAGAAAACATACAGAAAATCAGCAAGTTATCATGAAAGACAAATGATCAAAACCAGAATTCCTTCTTCTTTTATTTATTAAAAACATTACTATAAGTATCTCATGTTAATATGAACTTTAATTTCATTCTACATATATTAATGATTCTAACTCTCCCTCCCCCAATGTACCCAGAGGTGGCAAGGACACGTTCATTCTTCCCACTCACAGTTGCTCAATCTCTGTAAACATATTTTTCTTTGGAAGTACCATTGGTTTAGAAATATGTTCAAAGGTAATGATGTCCTTCATAGTTTTTTTAAATAGCTTTATTTTGAAATTTTTTAAATTTTTTTATACAATTAACATTGCATAAGAATTATCAGCAATTATAAAGTCAAGTTTTTCCACATTTCATTATTCCCTAGTCTTTGTAAACACTATTATTAAAGTCAGAATTTAGATTTTGGTTTGGTTTTTTTTCATATAGCAGTAAATAAAGCTTTCGATGTTGTGAAAAATCTTCAATAGATTTTTCAATAGATTTGTAATATTTTACCAAGGCAATATACAACATGTATCTTTTTTTAATCCTTTTTCTCTTTTTTTTATTTTAATTGTTATTCAAGTACAATTTTCTGTTGTCTACTCCCGTCCACAACATGTACCTTAATTGTAATTAAACATTTCTGCTCATCTAAAATTTTACTAGCATTAAATTTTGCTTTAGTAATGATTTGATATGTTCATTTTTAATCATTGTGTAGGAATTTCTTTACTCAGTCCATTATACTTGGTGCTCAAAACCATGGATCTCACACATCAATTACGTATAGCAAATATCTCCCACACAAAGAAGAATTTCTAAGTTAAAAATCGATAACTGACATTTGTATAACACTCACTTAAGGCCGGGTACTTTCTACGTGCTCTACATATGTTAATGAATGTAATCCAATCACAGAATTATTATTAAGCCAACTTAACAGATAGGGAAGCTAAAGCCCCAAGAGTTTATGTAATTTGCCCAAATGACACAGTAAGTGAGGGACCCAGAATTCCACCCCAGGCAGTTTGAGAGTTGAGTATTCTCTCAACCACCATGCTGTGCTGCTTTGAGCAGTTAAAACATCCCCCATTGTATTTCAGATGGCTTCTTTTTCCAGGTGTTTTCTTTGTCCTATAAACATTACTTTACACAGATAAGATGCTAATTATTTTATTTATTCTTTCATTCAACAAATATTTATTAAGTGCTTATTAAACAGACGACTGACATTTTGTTACTACATTTTCATTCATGCAAGTGAAGTTGTCATCTACTATTAAAAGTTGGAATGCTGTGACATTGATTTGGCTAAAATCTGCTGTTTAGGTTCATCTTTGGTCACAACCTATTTTGACATAATTTTTAATATCTCTGAAATTGTGCATGATCAACAATTCTACGATCTTTGTAGGTAAAAATTATCTGAAATTACTATAATAATGTTGGTAATATAATCAAGGCATAATGTAGATTAATTTTAATGTGTGAATATTCACTTATTTTACAGATATTTACATAATTCCCTTACAACATTGTAAGTTCATTGTAGGCCTCATATATCCCTCTGTCTTAAATATACTTCTGGTGTTTAAAAAGTATGACATTAAATGGGCTAAAGATCGTTTATTCAATAAATCATGTTGGGAAAATTGGACAGATACTTGCAGAAAAATGAAAATAGATCACTTTTTTACACCACAACAAGAATAAATCCAAAATGGATCAAACACTTAAATGTTGACCCAAAACCATAAAAATCCTAGAAGAAAACACAGGCAGAAAAATCTTGGACATTACTTGTAGAAATTTTTTATCAGATATATCTCCTCAGGCAAGGGAAACAAAAGAAAAACAATAAAGAAATGGCCTACATCAAACTAAAAAGTTTTTCCACAGCAAAGGAAACCATCAACAAAATAAAAGACAATCAATGGAATGGAAGAATGTATTTGCTAGTATATCTGATAAGGGGTTACTATCCAAAATTTATAAAGAACTTACAAAACTCAACACCAAAAAAAACCCCAAACAACCCAATTAAAAAATGGGCAAAGGACCTGAGTAGACACTGCTCCAAAGAGGACATACTGATGGCCAACAGACACATGAAAAGATGCTCAACGTCACTAATCTTCAGAGGAATGCAAATTACAACCACAGTGAGCTATCACCTCCCACCTGTCAGAATGGCTACCATCAATAAATCAACAAACAAGTGTTGGTGAGGATGTGAAGAAAAAGGAACCCTTTTGCATTGTTGGTAGGAATATAGACTGGTACAACATTTGGAAAGCAATATGGGAATATCTCAAAAAATTAAAAATGGGTCTGCCTTTTGATCAATCCCACTTCTGGGAATATATCCAAAGGAACTCAAAACACTAATTCAAAAAAACATAAGCACCCCTATGTTCACTGCAGTGTTAGTTACAATCATCAAGATATAGAAGCAGCCCAGGTGTCCATCAGTAAATGAGTGGATAAAACAACCATGGAGCATTTACCATTGGAATTCTATTCAGCCACAAAAAAGAAGAAAATTTTACCCTTTGTGACAGTATGGATGGACCTGGAGAACATTTGTCAGAGAAAGGCAAATACCATATGACTTCGCTCTTATGTGGACTCTAAAGAACAAACTGAACTAACAAGCAAAAAACAGAGACAGAGTCACAGGTGGAGAACAGATGACTAGTTTAACAGAAGCTAGTGGCAGGGGAGGATTAGAGGGTGGAGGAGTTGAGCAAAAAAAGAAAAACTACTCATGGACATGAACAAGAGGGTATTGACGGCTGAGGGGAGGGGAGAATAAGGAGACTAAATGCTAGTGGAAAAAATGTAATAAAGATTATATATATATGTATATTTTTAAAGTATGGCATTAGAAAAGGGTACTTTTGGCCCATTTTGGAATATTCTGCATTTATGTATGTTGTAGGGGTGCATAGCAGAAATAATAATTGTCATTTAAATCACCTTTCAGACTGCTAGAGACACGTGTCCGTGGGGATCATATGTAACTCCCTGGTGTGCCCTCATTTGTAGTTCCCGATGTGAGAGGAACCCTAAGATGAAGGTGGACAGGGAGCTGGTGCAAGGCCACAGGGAGGTTTGATGACATGGGTTGCTCCATGGGCTTGCTGGTTCGGCCATCTTCCCTCTAACTAGGTATCCAGGAATCATTAACACAATAGTAGAAAAGTTTGAAGCCATTGAAAGGAAACCCAAAACAACCTACCAGTTGCTTTGAGATAGTGGAGCAAAGTGTAAACCCAAACACTAAATGGTGTGGGGGGATCTCTGGATAAACCACTCCCTCAGATCCTAATGCCATTAGCCTTCCGTGGATATGGTTTCCCTTCCTGGGACTACCGCTGCTAACGCCCAATGCCTCCTTTTCACTTCAGCCTTAGTGTATTGTTCTGCAGTCTTTTCTTGAAATATCTCAATTGCTTTCCCTTGGGAGCTGTCAACAAAAACCAAAAAGTCCTATGCTTTATGGGAGGATTTGGTCCCTTCTGAGCCGCCTCATTCTGCCATCCAAAACCTTGGCCAGATCTCACACAGAGATCTCTGCCTTTCCTTCACAAGGGACTGGGTTTGGTCTTCACAAGCTTGTTTTTCTTGTGAGTTGTTTCCTTTTCTTCACATTAGCCGTAAGTCTAGGCCTTCGTTCTTCAACAAGGATGTAGACAGTTCCCTTCACAAGCTACACTCTCTCTATCAAAAATATTTCTGCCAGGCCCACTTGTTGAGGTTATCCAAATCCTTCAGATGTCTCACTTCATTTGTGTCAGTGGGAAGAAAAGATGTTTGAGAATCTTGGGTGCTTAGGTTGGAATTATTTAACATCTAAAGAGCCATTCTAAAATACCAGCTTTATATAAGTGACTATTGACTCTGATCTGCTTCTGACACCTTTGTAGAAAAAAGTCAGTCGCTCAAGTACACCGAAGAGAAAGAAAAGTTCGCGTAGGACACCTTTTTTAAAGCTTTACAGAACCTCTGGACCGGATTCACAGTTTCCAGAGTTGGAGACTCTAGGCCAGGAAATTAAGTGGTTTGGCAGCAAAGCCTCAACTGGGGCCAATCCCATGGTATTTGCCAGCAAAGATAATGGGCTGACAAGAGTCATGTTGCTTTAATCTGCCAGGCAAATTTTCTTCTGTGACACATTGAGAGCATCTGCCCACAGTTCTGTCAACCCGACAGTTTTCCCCTTTCAATCGCCCTGCTGACTTTGGAGCCAAGAAACGCTCATTCTTTGTGACTCTATCAAGTAGTTTTGGTCTCCATTCTTCCAATGGTTGTTTATAAGAAAGCTATGTGGAATTCAGAGCACTTTTCCTCTTTAAAAAAATGTCATAAATGGGGATGAGCTTTTAAGCCTGAACACACTGACTGGCTTAACTGAAATTTTCTAATGATAGAAGTGAACTACTACTTATAACTGTGTCAGGGTTTTTTTGTTTGTTTGTTTGTTTTTTTGTCTTTCCATATATAAGATAAACAATCTATAAATTCCAAATTGGATTGTCAAGAACTCTGACATTTATGTCAGTGCTAGCCCTTGTGGCTTTATCACCCCCTCTCACTGTCAGCCAATTAGAAGAAGAGCTCTCTGGTTCTGTCCCCTGGCAGAATTTCCAGAGTGTAGACAGGGAACCCAAAGGTGGGAAGAGAGGCCAGGAGGAAGGAGGAAACCGTGAGTTCTGGGCAGCAATGGCAAAACTCCCTGCCTGAGCTTTCCATTCATCTTTTCCCATCCCTTTCCCCCCTCACTGAGGCTGTAAGAGTGGCTTTAAAGTGTACCCTGTACATCAGGGTATGCTGGTATTCAGAAGATTCGTTAATCTTAGCATACTACTCTCAAACTTTAAGCTGTGTTTAGAATTTCTATATTTTTATTAAGCCTTAAGACTTTTTATGTGCATTTGGTGCATGTTTCTAGAGCTGTATAAAAACAACAAACCTGCATCACAATGTCATTTTGATAGGAACATTTTTATTGTCACAAGGCAGAATTATGTACAATCATTAATTACACTTAGTAATTATTTTTTAAATAATTAAAGCAGGAATTTATGACCAAGATGGAAGCATAGGTACACACACTGTGCCTCCTCCCACAACCAAAATAAGGGCAACAACAATTTAGAAACAAAATAACAACCAGAACTGACAGAAAATTGAACTGTCTGGAAGTCGGACAACCAAGGAGATAAAATAGACACATTCCTCCAGACCAGTAAGTGGTATTATAAATATGAACAAAACTCAGTTCTTGACCTTAAGGAGCTTTATAATTAGTTATAATCTCTTTTTTAATATATTTTATTGATTATGCTATTACAGTTGTCCCATTCCCCCTCTTCATTCCCCTCCACCCTGCACACCCGCTCCCACTCACATTTCCCCGCTTTAGTTCATGTCCCTGGGTCATAAGTTCTTTAGCTTCTACATTTCCCATATTATTCTTGCCCTCCCCCTGTCTATTTTCTCCCTACCATCTATACTACTTATTCTCTGTACCTTTTCCCCCTCTCTCCTCCTCCCACTCCCCTGTTGCTAACCCTCCATGTGATCTCCATTTCTGTAGTTCTGTTCCTATTCTAGTTGTTTGCTTAGTTTGTTTTTGTTTTTGTTTTAGGTGTGGTTGTTAATAACTGTGAATTTGCTGTCCATTCACTGTTCATATTTTTTAGATAAGTCTCTTTAACATTTCATATAATAAGGGCTTGGTGATAGTGAACTCCTTGAACTTGACCTTTTCTGAGAAGCACTTTATCTGCCCTTCCATTCTAAATGAAAGCTTTGCTGGATAGAGTAACATTGGATGTATGTCCTTTCATGCCTTGGAATACTTCTTTCCAGCCCCTTCTTGCCTGCAAGGTCTCTCTTGAGAAATCAGCTGACAGTCTGATGGGAACTCCTTTGTAGGTGACTGTCTCTTTATCTCTTGCTGCTTCTAGAATTCTCTCCTTCATTTTAATCATGTAATTATGATGTGCCTTGGTGTGTTCCTCCTTGGGTCCACCTTCTTTGGGACTCTCTGAACTTCCTGGACTTCCTGGAAGTCTATTTCCTTTGCCAGATTGGGGAAGTTCTCCTTCATTATTTGTTCAAATAAGTTTTCCACTTGTTGCTCTTCCTTTTCCCCTTCTGGTACCCCTATAATTCGGATGTTGGAATGTTTAAAGATATCCTGGAGGTTCCTAAGCCTCTCCTCATTTTTTCAAATTCTTGTTTCTTCATTTTTTTTTGTTTGGTTGTTTCTTTCTTCCTTCTGGTCCACTCCATTGATTTGAGTCCCAGTTTTCTTTCCATCACTATTGGTTCCCTCTGCATTTTCCTTCATTTCACTTAGTGTAGCCTTCATTTTTTCATCTAATTTGTGACCAAATTCAACCAATTCTGTGAGCATCCTGATCACCAGTGCTTTGAACTGTGCATCTGATAGGTTGGTTCTCTCTTGGTTGCTTAGTTTATTTGCTCTTGAGCTTTGATCCATTCTTTTGTTTGGGCCATTATTTTTGTCTTGTCGTGCCTGTTACCTATGAGGGGTGGAGCCTTGAATATTCACCAGGGCAGGGCAACCCAAGTCACTGGGTTGTGATGCTTATGTGGGGGTGCTGTCCGAGAAGGATCAATGGTGCTTGTTCCACTCTCTGTTGAATCTCAGCCTCCTCGGCCACTTCCCCCAAGCAAACTGGGTCTTTCTGGTGCTGATTCCCATGTGGGTGGTCTTGTATATGTTCTAGGACCCTGTGGGTCTCTCCAACATACTCTCCTGTGAGGCTGGGAGTCTCTCTCAGCACCTCAACCTCCACAGGTGTTTTCAGCCTTTATTTCCTGGCACTGGGACCCTGGGTTGTGTGGTCTGTCTCACTTCCCAGTTATCTGCACACGAATGTGGGACCGCCCAGTCAGCTGCCTTGTGCAACATACCCCGCTTCACAATCGCCAGCCACCACCTGCGTGCTGGAGGTGCATTTCACGCCCAGTGCCACCACTTTTTGCGCCCCGGCCTGTCTCTGCTCAGCCACCCAACTCTGCCCTGCTTACCAGTCTGGATGAATGTGTCTACTTTATCTCCCTGGTTGTCCAACTTCCTTACAGTTCAATTTTCTGTCAGTTCTGGTTGTTATTTTGTTTCTTAATTATTGTTGTTCTTATTTTGGTAGTGCAAGGAGGCACAGTGTATCTACCTATGCCTCCATCTTGGCCAGAAGTCTGATAACTTTATATTTTTTATTACTCACATACTACATGCTCACTGTGGTAAATCAGAAAATGTAGTTAAAAAATAATTTTACTCTCCAGAGGTAACCACATTATTATTTAAGCAAATTTTCTCAGATTTTTGCAAGTAAAAATATGTAAATGCAATAAAAATTATATCACATCATATACAGCTGCTCTAATTTATTTTCACTTAATATTTTCACCTCTTTATCTGCACACACGTGAGAAATATGTGATATATTTTTATAATTC
>PVKM010049635.1:0-10904 GCA_004027735.1 Carollia perspicillata
GACCCAATGTCCCCATTAAACTATCAAAGTCCTTTAGAATAACTACTGATGCCCACAGTGCTTCCTTCTCCCCCTGCCCTTACCCGGGCTACCGTAACTCAGGAAAAGCAGCAGACGTCTGTGTCTCCAGGCCGCTGGCACCATCAGCTGTGTCGCCGTCTAGGCAAAGTCTCTCCTTTCCTCCACCGGAGCTGCAGGGATCTGCACTCTTGCCAAGCCTCATGGTTCCCCTCCTTGCAAAGCTGCGAGGGGATCTGCACTCCGGCTCAGACCGCATGGCTCTTCCCCACTGCCACTGCCACATGGTTCTCTCCTACTCCACCAGCCCCACAAAGGGGTCAAAGGGGTCTTCCAAGTCCACGTGGTTCTTCCCCTGCAAAGCTGCAAAGGGATCTGCGCTCTGGCTCAGACCATGTGGTTCTTCTCTTCCACCAGAACTGTGAGGTGTCCCCACTCTGGCAAAACCTCACAGCTCCCCCCTTCACCAAAGCCGTGAAGGGGTCTGCACTCTCACTAAGACCACGTAGTTTCCCCCTCAATGGCTGCTGCATCTTGATTTAAATCCCCACACCAGGCTTCCTTTGCAGCCCCATTTCCGACTCCTCCCACAATCGGCTACACCTGCCAGGACTCCCATATCCTTCTAGCTTTACTGGGCTGCCATTGTGAGTCTGGGCAGGTGTGGCCCCATGGCGTGGAGCCAATCATCTCCAAGCTCTCTCGCAGGCACTGTAACCAGGGGGAGTTGTCTCCCACTTACGTCTTGGGTGGAAGTCACTCCCTTCTCCCTGGCTCAAAGTATGGCCACAGCTATTTAACATATCTATGAAACCAGTTAAAGGCTATAGATATGTCAAATGACCATGCCAGAGGTTAGCTGCAAAGCTGTTGGTATGCAAAACAGCTCTCAATGGCCCTGCTCCATTTGTCTCTTCCCCCAACTCACACTTGTGGGGGTAAGAGGTGAGGACATCTTAATATTTCCTGGACACCTTGAGTTCTGGACCCCATTCCAAATCCCTTTTGGGGGCCCCCTTCTTGGCTGCACCCTGTATCAGAAGCTATAACTTTAAGGTTTATCAGGGGCCAAGGTTGTAAGAACGCAATGTTGTAAATTACAATCACCATCTCTAAGTCTAGAGGCCAGGAGGATAGTAAGAGTTTCATAAGTAAATTTCCTGTGCCTCAGCAGCAGTTAGAGAGGGTCATGTTTTTATAGCCATTTTAGCTTATACTTGAATTAATATAGTTTGTTGTTCTTGTTGGTTAGGGTGGGTTAACACATTCCCATAATTAGATTCCAGTGTTTATACATAAAATTCCATTCTTAATATTTCTTTTCCACTAACTTTCTACAACTTTCCTGTACTTCTTAGTTTGTCTCTTTTCACTCATTCAGAAATAACTAATTTATTAGGACCAATGACTTTCTTTTAACTTTTCTTAAAAATATACACATATCTTTCCTTCTATTTGTAATAGCATTAAATTTCAAGGGAAACTATAAAAAGAATATTATTTGATAATACAAAAGTTATCTTATATACCTTTAGCAATTATTAACAGTTGGACTATATATACAAGGTTTGAGAAAACCCTAAAGAACAAGTATTATTAGTATTATTAGTAGTATTATTATTAGCAGACAAATAAAGATGATCAAACAGATAAAGCTTAACATCGATCTGTAGGTGTGCAGGACTTGTCCTAGTCTTGGGATAGCTGTCTCTTTCTAACATCAGTGTCTCCTCATCCTCAAGAAGTCACTTGGCTCTCTGCCATAGGTGGAGGCAAGTGTCTGAGACAGGGACAGATGTTCATTCATGTTTAGGCACCTGGTAAGGTTTCTTCCAACAGTGTTGGAGATAGTCTCTAACTAGTGTCTATTCCAGTGAACAAAAATCTCCTAGTTGTAAATTGTGGTCTCTGAAGTCTGTGTTTCCCAGGATCACACTGTGAAATTAGTATTACTAATTTATCAGTCCCTATAAACTGGTTAATAATCCCTTGATAACAGTGCACAATGTCTCCTTTTAATAAAGTTGATTCCTATGTCCCTCCATCCAGATTCATAGGGCAGCTCATGACTCTGTCATGAGGAGAAAGACTACATTTACTAAAAGAAGTAGATTTCAGGTTGAGGATCAGTGTAGAGAGATCATCTGGCCAAGGGAGATTAAAAGATTCTGAAAATTGTTTTATTTGTACCATATGTTTCACGAGCCCAGAGAACTGGAGGTGATGGGCATGATGAAAATACTGTAGAATAGGTAAAATATTATAAATGAATTTCATTATTTGTCTCATAAAATTAGTCCCTCTGTCACTGTAACTCAGAGAGAATTCTCCAATTGGGACTTAATTTTTTTCTAATAATTTACCTACCACTAACTCTCCTGCTCTCCTGCAAGGGAATGCCTCCACCCATATAAATCATAACTGACACGTATTTGTGTTCTCAAAATGATGGCATTTGGATAAAATCAATTGCCATACTTCAAACGGATCTCAGGGAAGTAGGAAATGATGGAGTGATGTTCCAGGGTTATATTTGGACAGATAGAACATCTGCTACATACTTTACGAGCTACAGTAGTGGTAACATTGTTTACTCTATGGAATTACGTTTTAGAACTCTAATGTTTTAGCTCATATACCAACATATAGGTAACTAAGCCCCCTTAGGTGAGATTGTTTTCTGATTGGGTCCAAGCCATATCTGTTGGCCTGAGACAAAGGTTCCCTTTTTTGTTGCCATATCTTCTTTCCTTCTGCAGCTGTCTGTTGGAGCTATAAAAGAGAGTCTTTGATTGACTTAGTAGGAAGCAAGGAGCATTCTCAGGTCTGTATGATTTGGCTGTTTAATGCTGCCTGTCTAGCTGCAGCATCAGCTACGTAATTTTTGTTTCATGGTGGCAGCTTTAGAAAGCTCTAGAATTTTGAAAATTGCCAATTTTTTTTATTTCTGTATGAAAACATCTAATAATTCTGCAACCTATTTTCCATTCTTTATGGGCTGCCCTGATAGGATTAAGAAGACTTGTTGCTGTAACAATGTTCTAAAGTTGTGAGCTACACCAAAGGCATAGCTACTATCAGTATAAATATTGGCTATTTGATCTTTGACCAGTTGACAAGCCTGAGTTAGAACAATTAATTAGGCTTGTTGGGCGGGTCTTATTGAGGTAAATAAAAACTTTCAATTGTGTCCGCCATGGAAGTTATTGCATAGCCAGCTCAGTAACATCCCTGTTTATCTTTTAAAGATCCGTCTGTAAACCAAATTAAGTCAGCATTATCAAAAGGAGTTTTTCCATAAACCAGTCCTAGGAGTAAGAAAGTGGTCAGCAAACAAAACACAGTTGTGGAAGTCTTCATCCTGCAGAGAAAGTAGCAAAGTTGCCAGGTTAAGACTGTCACATTGAGTTCAAGTAATATTAGGGGCAGAAGGCAAGAGCCGGTCGACACCAAGAGTGTTGAATGTGGTGAGAATTCCGTGGAGAGTCAGCAGAACAAGGAACATGAGGAAAGGAGAGCCTATTCTGTGCTGTTTGTTTGTGTGGCGTATCTGTATCAGAGATGGCTGTCATGCAGACAGGCAGGGAGCCCTTTGGCCATTCAACCTGGTTGCTGACTGCAATATCCTATAGGTCTCTGTTAAAGTAGTTCCTTTACTGTCATGTATAATAAAGTAGAAATTTTATCATTGAGGTGTCCCAGAGTGGAAGTTTTAGATAATTCTTTATAGATTTTACAGCTCATTTCCCTTCCAGGTTCCACTGAATTGGATCAGGTGAATTTGATTTTAATAAGACATATAGAAGCTGGCCATCAATAAAAACTTGCAATCCAATTGTGACAATATCCAGTCAAACCCCGGAACCATCTAAGCTTGTTTTTGTTGTCTGTTTGTTTGTTTGTTTCTTTTTAGAAGAAGAAAAGACAACATTCCTCTGAGTCTTTCAGGGTTACTTAGTGACCCATCCTTAGATATGAGATGGCCAAGGTATTTGACACGAGGTGAGCAAAATTGAAGCCTATCCTTTGAGACTTTATGTCCTTTTATAGCTAGCCGTTGTAATAGGTAAATTGTGTCCTTTTGGGAGACTAGTAATGAATGTCCTCTAGCATAAAAGTAAATCATCCACATATTGAATTAGAGTGGATTGTGTAGGAAATGAACATCATTTAAATCAGCTTTAGTATCTAAAACAGTAGGTGGGACTGTCTGTATATCCCCGGGGCATTACTGTCCAGGTAAACTTGTAATCTTCCCAAGTGAAAGCAAAGAGGTATCTCTGTCTTTTCTTCTCCTTCTCCTCCCCCCCCCCTCCTCCTCCTTCTCCTTTAAAAATACTGAAAAAGACACCACGTGAATCTATCACTGAAGAATATTGGCCGTCCAAAGGAAGAGCTGATCATAGGTGATTTGGATTTTGAACCCCAAGATGTTTGGGAATAACTTTATTTACATGTGTGAGATTCTATACCGATCTCTGTCTTTTCCCATTGAGTTTCTTTACTGGAAGGATAGCAGAATGACAGGGGCTTGCGCGTGAAATTTAAGTCCCTTTTGTAAGTAATCCTGTATAGTGGGCTCAATCCCAGTTTGTGCACAGAGGATATTGGAGACTGGAAAAGGCTTGAAGTTGTATTGGAACATCTTGCAACAAACGTTCAGTCTCAAGATTATTTCCCTCTTGTGGAAGTTCTTTTAAAATCCTATTTTCCTAATTAGTTCAATATCAGATTTACATATTTCTAACTGCATTTCACCCTTCTGGAAAAAACACATGTGGGCATCTTTGGTTTCAAGAAAAATCTTACCCTATCAGGTGAGTTGGGCAGATTTGAATATACATATATATAAAATATATATATTATATATGTACGTATATAATGTGTACATATATAACTCCCCACAACATTCCCTAGTTGGAAAGGAACAAGTTCTGACTTTAAAACAGTCACTGGTTAATTAGATACCCCTACCATTTACTCTAACTTAGTTAGGTGTGGTTAAGAGCAACAGATAAAGTAGCCCCAGTGTTTATAAGGGCTTTAGTAATTTCCCTTTTTTATGTTAAGTTTAATTTCTCCTTAACTATTAGTAAGGAGAAGGGGAAACGCTTTCTCATAGTCCCTGGGGCAGGCCTGTGCTGGCTCCTGTTTCTTTTTCTAAATCCCATTTCAGTTTTCCCCAATCCTTCTTAAGGTGACTTGGCTTTCTACCACAAAAACAGATGCCCCTACAGGAGTTTTCCAGCAAAACCTATTTAGTGATCCTGTGGCTTTTGCTTCCAGAAACCAGTAAGTATTTTCATTGAAATAGGTCAGAGTAGCCAGGATTACATGTTCTAACAGTCAAATTCCTTTGTGAACCCATCAGGGTCCCAGAGAAAATTGGGGAAATCTTTAGGTAGATTCCTTAGTAATGCTCTAGTTCCCGATACCAATTGTTCCTTCCCTTTCGCCTGCACCAGCCTTTCTCCAATGAAAGCTTGTATTGGGTTGGCCAAAAAGTTTGTCTAGTTTTTTTCCACGTAATGGTTCTAGTAGTGCTTAGTTGTCTTTAACCTCATTCAAAACAATTTTTTTTAGATTGTATTGTGACAGCTGTCACATCAATGTGCATTTAAAAAAATCTTGCCAAAATGGGTGAATTTTTGTGCAGCCATTTTAATATTGAAGGTGGAAGAAGATACTCAATGTTTTTAGGCATTTGATGCTTTATTATTTCAAGAAAGGTAAAAATGCAACTGAAAGGCAAAAAAAGATTTGTGCAGTGTATGGAAAAGTTGGTATGACTGATCAAATGTGTCAAAAGCGGTTTGAGAATTTTCTTGATACTATGGCCATCTTGGCCAAGTAATTCTTTGCTGTGTGGCTGCCTTATGCATTGGAAAATGTTTAGCAGCACCCCTGGCCTCCACCCACTAGAAGCCAATAAGTGGGAGATAGGGAACATACTAAAAATATCCAAATTAATAAAGCTATGGGTGAAAATAAAAAAATGTCTTTTATTTTACGGAAAAACTAAATGAACATTTTGCCCAAACCAATACATTTTCAGCACTGGAAATAAAGGGAGGTAGCCCTTACAAAGGGGACACTTGATCAAATAAGGACCCCAAGGTGGCTGTAAGTACACTAGGTGTTTTGGCCACAGCCCCTGGAAGAAGAGAGTTGCCTCTGAGAGCTCATATGACCCTGTAGAGGAGCCTCAGTTTCTGACTGTCCAATATTCAGTCCCAGAGCCCTACTTCCAAATGTAGGATTCTGTAAGATCAATAAATTCCTTTTCCTTTGACTTGTTTTAATGTGTCTTTCTTCCTTGGAACTAGTTTACTAAAATAAAGATAAAAAAAAGATGGGACCCCTTGATTGTAAGATCATCTTATTCCACGGTTCTGTCTTTTATATATTCTGTGTACCTACCATGTGTGAATCAGCTCTGAAACAGAATGCAATGCCCTTCTGGTATTATGCCCTCATGGTATTTTGAGTCAAGGTCAGATAGCTAAAGGGCCATAAAACTTTGGGGAAACAAACTAATTTCAGGCTTGGACCCTTATCATTTAAATTGAGAGTAGCAGCAAAGTAGGTTTCATAGAATTTTATGCTTTCTCTCTTAGGCCTGATTGCTTTTCAGCACAGGGCTGCACTCACCTCCGGCATTATTTCAGGCTTAGGTTGAGCAGGGGAAATAAGGCAGCCAAGAGATTTGGAAACTTCACGCAGACAGAATGAGGACTCCGGCTATGTCAAAGCCGATGGGCGAGGGTCCATCACCCCCTTTTTCTATAGCCCCCCAAGTCCTTCGCTGAGGGCCTCCACGTGATCATGCCTGTCTTAGGTCAATCCTCCCTTGAGGAATCTTACCTGTCATTGGCTAACCGACCAAGCATTGGGGGCCAGGCAGGGTGAAGTAAAAGGAGCAGAGGTAGTGCTACTGCCAGGGAGATAAGCTTGATCTCCTTAGTGGCCTATGGTCCCAAGGTCTCTCACTCAGCCTTAGCCATGGGGGGTTACAGCTTCTGAAACCAGGCAGGGCAATTCCCAACATCTGATCTCCCTGCTTTTTCATTTGTAAATACAATTGTAGCTGTTAAGCCTGTGCAGCCTACTATTTGCTGTTCCCCAATGCAATCTTAAGAAAACGACCTCCATATATATCATAAAGCACAAATAAGAATTAAGACAAGGAGGTATCCAAGGGCTACCATGACCCAAACCCATAAATTCAGCCCATTGAACCAGTTTTTAGAGTTCAACCATTGAACACTATGGGGCACCGAGGGGTTGTTGCCCTCTGCAGGAGGCGCTTGAGCCTCGGCCTCTGTTATTGGGGTTGGCCCCATCCTTCTCTGTTGGCAGACCCAGGCCTGTGAGTGACGATGTGGGTGTCCGTTTTCCTTCTGGTTGTTCAGGGTCAGCTGGGCTATCTGGTCTGTCAGTCGATTAGTTCTCGGCTCCAGGTAGCAGAACTTGGTGTCTGTCCCGCTCATGATAAGACTTTACTCTTTTGGCTGGTAGCCAGACAGGACCTGGGCTAATGTGCCCCTACTCCAACCAAGCTGGTGTGTTGTCCACAATGATGACAGCTGGTGGCCCTGGGTCCCTGTTCAGGCACCAGCTGATGTGGACCCCAGCTCATGGGGTCCGCCACATTGTGGATGGGGGAGAGACATTCACACAGACTACCAAGTCCTTAGAGGAAAAGGGACAGCGTGACTTTTTCTCCCAGGGGAAGCAAAAAGCCGTGGTCCTTGCCATGACCGGCCTTTATAGGGTTTCTCCGCACATTACTATGCACAGATTGCTTTAGGTGGTTACCTTTTACAGAAAACAAAGGACCCAATGCCGCCAATGACATCCCAGAAGAGGGATATTTGCAAATGAAAAGGCAAAAGTAGTTGAACAGGTTACACTACATACTGGGGAGTTTTAGCATGGATTTTAGGAAGTTACAATAAGCACTTGCTAGCTCAATTCAGGGTGAGGGAGTTTTAGCAAAAGCAAGACTCAAAGCGGTCTAGGCGCATTACAGGCCTGATTCCCCACGGGAGAACCTATCCGTGGGCATGGGTCCCGTGCATCTCCGAGTGGGAGCTGGGCCCACGCCACGCAGAACAGTCTCCTACATCTCAGCATCCACGTCAGTCAGTCTCTGAAAAGTTTATGTCTGGCCTGATGGCTTCCATGTCACCCTGTGGTGGGAGTGGTGTTGCAGGGGCTTCATTAACAGACCACCAGAATGATGCAGAAGGCGAGAGTAGTGAATCCTGAAAGGGAGGAATAATCCGAGTCAGACAAAAGAGCAAGAGATACCACTGCACAGGTCTTTATTCTCATATAATGAAAATAGGTTTTCTGTGTGGTATGCAATTGGCATCATAATATACATATACACAAATCACCCAAAACTATGACAGGTACTTCAATGTGTTTAAAGGAAGTTCCCCCATTTCACACACATACATGCACAAACATACAGAAACCCTAGCAAAAGCCATTAACTTCAAAATGCATTTGAGAGGGTGACAGATAACCATTTTCACAGGGATATATTGAATAAAACAAGTGTAATTTAACTGGACATCAGATTAGCTAAATCTTTGATTTTTAAAAACTGCCCATGAAATGGAAGAGAAGCGTTCCTTGGGTTGATCGAAGAGATGGAAGTTGCTTTCGGTGCCGTCTCACCAAAGGAGCCAGTTTTTTGACACTAAACTCTTTCTTCTGCTTTGGACACAGAAGCAGGGTTTGCATGGCATGAAGGAAACACAAATGACTTTCCTAAAGAGGGAAAAATAAGAGCCTCCAGATTTTGATATACAGTGTGGAGAGTACAGGTCAGAAGGAAAAAAGAAGGGTCATTCAAACAAAGTACCCAAGGGGCCTACAAATATGCCTCATTTTGTGAACATTACACATTTGGGGGAGGGAGGGGGTTGTTGGATGTTGATTTATGCACCAGGCCACCAAAAGTAACCTTTTTTTTTAAGGAAATGCGGTCATTACCTTTGAAGGAGAATGAAATCCAACTAGCCAGCTTTCAATCACACAGGAACTAACTGTCCTGGTGTGAGTTACCCAAATCCTTTTCTTCACTGACCTCTTCATACAATTCTGTCACCCAGAGGAAAGCACAGGAGAGGAAAGAATGTAAAATTTTAAAACATCATCTTGGGTAGTGAGGAAGCCAATCCACCAGTGAAATGGGCGTTAGGGCAGAGGATTTCAGCTGCCTTCGGTTCACTGACCTTTCCGTGACTTGGGAGACTGGATCCAGCTCCTGGCAGTGGTCCTTACCTTTATTAGGAAAGGAGAAGGCACCAGGGCAAGGAGGGGAGGATGAGAGGGTGCAACATTTAAATGAAGTAAATCTTTCCCCAAAAAGGCAAAAAGGACTCCATTTACCCCATGACTATGAATTTCTAAAGCCCATTATATGACTTAAGTTGGGATAGAATATTTTCTTTATGGAAAAACACCAGCTATTGATATGTTATCTTCTTAAAACAAGTGTTAACATGTGTTAATTAACTAAGGACTGACCAATTCTTTTAAGTGATCATGCAATACAAACTTATACTGAATACAAAAAAGTCATTTTGCATCCTCCCTTCCTTATACCCAATCACAACACCTCCTGCATAGTAACCATGGTTACTGTTTGGCGTGTGACTTCTAGAGTTTCTCTCTACGCAGTTGTACGTGGGCATCCGTATGCATACACACCTGAGATATATACATATAATTAAACTATACATACTATTTTCTCCTTACTTTTCACCTAGAAATATATCTTATAAATTTTTCCATATCAGCTCTGTAAGTCTACCTTATTCTCTTTTACTGTTGCATATTGTTATGTGGTGTTAAATATATCGTGATTTATTTCCCTGATGATGGACATTAAAAGGGTTTCTATTTTTGCTATTCTAAACAATGCTGCAGTTGGAAATCCTTATTGATACTTCTTTGTACACATGTGCAAAGAATTCTCTCTGACAGAATATAGAACTGGATGTGACGGTTCAAAGAAGATGGACATTTTTACTTTTGATAGACACGGCCAATTGACCTCAAAAGACTACCCCATTTTATACTGCTTCAACACTGAAAGCAACAGAATTTCTTTTTAATTTCCAATCTAATGAATGAAACATGGTCTATCATTTTTACTTTGATCTTTGTTCACTGTTTACTAATAGATTAAGCATCTTTTTACATGCATATTGGTCAGTTTTATTTAAGTCAGTGACTTGACTGTTCATAATTTTGCCCTTCTTTCTATATTTTTATTTTTCTTATTTATTTGTATGAGCTCTTTATATATTGTGGGTAATAATATTTATCTACTATGTGTCTTGCAAATATTTTACCTCAGACTATTGCTCATGTTTTATGTATTTCAGTGTATTACACATTAAGACTTTTTATATAACTTTAATGAAAACTTTATCCTGAATAGTTTCTGCATTTTTTATCTTGTTTAAAAAGACATTACCTATCCAAAAATGACTAAAGTAGTTTTGCTATTTTGTCTAATACTTCTATAGTTTTCCTCTAAATTTAGCTCTTTAATCTATATAAAATATATTTTCATATTTATGGTGAAATTAAAATGTTCTTTTCTTCACCCTGGTTGGTGTGGCTCAATGGATTGCACACCAGACTACAAAACAAAGGGTCACCGACCGGTTTGATTTCTAGTCAGGGCACATGCCTGGGTTGCAGGCCAGGTCTCCAGTAGGGGGTGCATGAGAAGCAATGACACATTGATGTTTCTCTCCCTTTCTTTCTCTCTCCCTTCCCCCTCTCTAAAAATAAATAAATAAAATATTTTTAAAAAATTATTTTCTTATTATCTGCGTTATTTATTGAATAGGTCATCA
>PVKM010049636.1:0-10918 GCA_004027735.1 Carollia perspicillata
TCTATAGTTAGACTTCTTGATTGTTTTCAATTTTTCACCATGATAATAAATATGATACACATAAATATGATATAGCCCTAAGGGAAACAGAAGCTTTGCTGATAGTCCTGAGTCCTCAGCAGGCATTTGAATATGTTTTATATATGCATATTTTTCTTATTTCTGGTTTTAATTTTCAAAGGGAGATACTTTTAGCTCATTAGTATTTATTCAAAGGTTCATATGAAATGTATTTACTTATAAAATCATAACTATTGAATTATACCTGAATAATGATATGTACCTTTTTGTGATCTCCATGTTTATTCTAATAATTTGTAAAGCAAATAATGGTTGTGGGTTTTTTAAGGATAATTAAATGTATGGCCTTCTGAAGCAACCACTCTTAATAGATTTAATAATTTTGTGTCCAAATTTTGAATTCCTATGGTTAATAACAACTGGGGAATTTCATTAAACAAAGGCTAAATGAAATAAAGAACATCACCAAATAGCTCCTGGAACTGGGCTGTCCAGATAGGTTTTACTTCCAGGCATAATTTGTCTCTAATCAATAATCAATTCAGCTATCAAAGAGGATGGTTTTTACTTGAACTGGAAATTTCAGATAATTGCATAATGACATTAACTAAATATTTCATAAAGATTGAATGTTTCATAAAGAAGGCAATGGAAAGAACCCCATGATGTCTTCACCAAGGCCAAGAATCCCACCTTTTATCTTGCCTGTGTCTCATTCTGCTCTTATTCTATCTAACTCTTGAATCCTTATTTTGATTTTACTTTGACTCAACAATTGTGAATTTTAATTTTGAGCTTCTTCTAAGAGCCTCATCTCAAACGTTAAAACTGCTATATTACGTGACTGGTCTTGAGAAGGTAAAATTTTGAGGCTACTAATTCTTTAGACACTGAGTTTGATGAATTTTTCTATTACTCATATATTTCTTAAGGCAACCACGACAGCAAAAGTAATGCAGTAGACTCTTTTTAAATTTTAATTGAGCTAATTTCAGTACTCTGGGTAAGGAAGAGACGTATACAAAGAAATACAATATAATACAGCATATAGACATGGTAATAACTTGGCTATCATTCCCCAAAAGAAGCTATCAGAGGCAAATTAAGTTGTGGTTAAGAACAAGGACTCAAGAATTAGACTGGGTTCTACCACACCCCCTGCCCATGAACTTAATTCTATCAATACCACAAGGAACAGCTTTTGTTCAGATGTGTAATTGTATCTGAGGGATACATTTCTAGAAGTCAAATTGCTGAGCCAAGGGAATGATACACAGAGAAGTATAATTGCTATCATCAAACTACCCCCTGGAGGGATTGTATCAGTTTATACTTTCACCAAGAGTGAATGAATGAGCTGTTTTCTTCTATACCCAATACTACTGGGTATTATATTATAAAATAATCTGATGTTCATAGTTTGAAAAGTGGGAAATGAGGCTCTTTAATGATTGCATTATGTTCTTTATAAATGAGGTTGTTTTATTTTTAAAAAGGCAAAATGAATCTAAGCTGCCTTAGTGCTTCTGTATTTCAACTTAAAAGTTTTATTATGTATTAACAGGAACCTAATCAACAAGACAAACAAACAAGCAAAATATAACCAATGACACTGAAATAGAAAACAAACTGACAGTGACCAGAGGGGAGAGGGGAGGGAATTTCAGGGGAAAAGGGGAAGGGTTTACAGGAACAAATATAAAGGACACAGGCACAAAAACAAGGAGGGGTGGAAACGTGAGGCAGATGGGGAGGGGTGGGGTTGGGCTGGGATGGGAGTAAAAGGCAGAAAACTGTACTTGAACAACAATTAAAATTTTTTAAAAATACTAAAGTTGTATGTAATAAACATGTTTGGAGATATAAAATACACTAAGAATTATGCATATAGTGCTAGAAGTAGTATAGGTATGACTAAAAATATTCTTTGTTGTAGTAATAATTTTAAAATAGTGAATAACATTTATCCATTTTAAGTCATTTAAACCCTAGCCAAATTTTATAGAAATATTATAAATTTGCATAATGACAAGCTTATATTATATTCTGCTTAACTGATATTTTTTACTGAAAAACTTGAGAATGACTAATTTAAAAAACTGTGAGTCAATGTTTTGAAAATTTAAGATTTATAAAGTATCTTGCCATTTTAAATTAAAGTATAAATTTGATCTTAGTAGTAATATATTAGTTTGGAATACTTTTCCAAGAAGCGTTTGCAATCACTAAAAGAAAGAACATATGAAAAGCTATTTTTGAGTAGAAATAGCTATGAATATTGATAAAGATCAAATAATTTGATCTTAAAATAATACTTTTCCTAGCAATTTGTTTCTTTTTCAAAGAGGCAGTAATTATTGAGAAAATAACTGAAGTAAACTTGTAGAAAACAATTGTTAAAAACATTAAGTTTTTTACTTATGCTTTTTGTAAAGAAACAGTAAAATAAGTCTAGGAAATAAAAAATTTAAGAATAAATTCTGTTATAAAAAATATATGAAAATTCAGGTTATTTAAGGAGATAAAGAAATAAAAAAAACAAATGGAGGAAGAAAATGCTTGCACCACCTTGCCTAAAATCCATTTTTTCTCCGGTATATACTCAACAAAAATCTCAGTTTCCTAAGCACTTGCAATTAGCAACGATACATGTGACATGTTTCCTGAAATGCACTTAATAAATGGAGTTTTATTTTTGAAATGCAAAAACAGAATAAAAGTGCTTTAAGAGTACTTATCAGTTTTCCTAGATATATATGTGTGTGTGTGTGCGTGTGTCCTGAACCAATGAGCCTTTTCAGTGTTATGCAAATACAATGATCCTTATTATTGGAATATCCAGATATTCTTCACTTAACTATCAGTATTTTCCTCAATTCTTTGCTCAGCAGTACCTTCTGGAAAGATATGCAAAGTATAGAAAAGACCATGAGTCTCTTATCTGCTTAATGTTGTTTTCTCTGAACAATGCCAGTTTAACGCTTGAAATAAGAAATGTTTTCATCTGTTTGGTTCCATAAATTAGCTGTGCATTTAACACCTCTGTGGAATCTATTCACTGGGAATAGTTAAGGTTTGATTCGTTAGGAAAGTTAGGCTTCCTTCAGTGAGTCTTCCTGAAGTCTTTAATTAATGAATTTTCATGGACTTCCCCAGACCTGAACATACTCTCTGCTCACACTGCAAGGGAATTACTATTGTTCTAATGCAACAGGTGTGTTCTTACCTCGTGTGAACATGGAGAACAGTGGAGATGGAAACCCTTTTGACTTCTACTAACCCATTCTGAACAGGAGTTCCCATTTACTCACCACCAAAAGAGTTCCTTTGTAACACTGTTAATCTTTTCACAACAGCAGCCATTAGAGATACTGATTTTGACAGAGCATCAGCTATATTCTTACCTGATGTAATATGGCTTTCCAAGGCACTACAGATTTCAGCTTTGGTTATGCCATGGTGCATAAAATAAATAAACCTTGCAGTTTAACCAAATAAAGGTTTGTATGGGGTATTGCAGCTGACTTAAATTCTGACCATAATAGCTAAAGGATGGAAGGATTCGGGTAACTCCTGAGAAGTAATGGGAACGCTAGAGCTGTCCATTTGCTACTTGAGGACTTCGGGGAGGGCGGGGGCAGGGGGTCTTGGGCCTTGGGAGCGGTGGCTCGGACACATACCTTAAGCATGTGAGTGTATGCCCCACCCTCAGCCATGGAGGTGTCCCAAGCTAGTTGAGTTATGAAGAAATTTCTTTTACATGAACCACATTTTTAGATTGAGCTACACTCTAGAAATAGCCCCAAACCAGTGCCGAGGCAGTGGAGTCTTTGGGCTGGATTGTATCTCCCCTAAACATTGGACTCAGCCCGTGATGGGGTCCAGAAATGAGCCTGACAAAATCGCCCTAGGTCCTGATTGTCACAGCACAGCGGGCTGCTCAGAGCAATTAGAATCAGAGCTCAGCAATTTATATTTCAGCACATGTGAGAAGAATTGTCCAGACTCAGTTGTCAAGTATTTAACTCGCACTTATGAAGAAGAACATGGAGGCAGAGTATCATTTCTTCTTACTCATTCTTAGCCTGCTTGTAGCATGATTGGTTCTTGGAGCAAGGAATCTCATCAGAGGGAAAATCTCAGATGCTTTGATTCTAGAACATCAGGTGACATCATCCTGGTTACTAGCTTGAACTATAGTGTCTAAGATGGGAGACTTTTAAAGAATATTTTAGTTCATTTCATTATCTATGTTTGTATAGCTACCAGGTCACATAAAAGATAATGACAGGCAAAATAGCAGAAAAAGAAGTAATCCTGCTTCAATATAGAGGATTTTTCTGAGAAGTAATAAAGACTTTTTATATCATTTAATTCTCATATCTTGATTACATTGTCTAAATTATACCCTCTGCTGTTCTAGATCATTGTTATGAGCTGTACCTGTCTTCCAAAGCATTTGATTAAAAAAATTTTCTGACTTTGCATTATTCTCATAAATATTAGACCTTCTGCTTTGATTCACAGTTCTTCCTCTCTCCTTTGGTGTAGATTAAGTCATTTAACCATCTAAGTGTTTGTTTCTTCATCTCTAAAACAAGGTTAATCATTTTGACCTTTCACATTGGGGTTTTGCTGTGCTGTGGTGAAAAACATTAATGCCTGCAACAGTCCCCTGGGATCTATGGATGAAAGTGCAGAATGGAAGGAGTTATTCTGCTTCAGGGAGGAGAACCGGCTATGCTTGCGTAAGTTCACTTCACACGTGTGTTCAGCTTCGGTGAACTTGA
Organism: Carollia perspicillata; assembly: GCA_004027735.1. Lineage (NCBI taxonomy): Eukaryota > Metazoa > Chordata > Mammalia > Chiroptera > Phyllostomidae > Carollia > Carollia perspicillata. The sequence continues at coordinate 4,812 of PVKM010049636.1, forward strand.
ACAGAGAGTGGTCACCTGCATGGGCTCACTGGTAAGCAGTAATATCAGGAACACACAGAGACTCACCGACCTGATCAATTTGCCTCTTCATTTATTTATTCACAGCTGAAATCCGCTTGCAAGGCACGGGACAAGCATCCTTGTGGGCAGCTAGGGCAATAAAAATTACTCAGTTTGTGCTTTTAAAAGTAATGAGAAGGAAATTAAATTACAAATATTTCATAAATGGACTTTAGCAAATATATCTCCATAAGCTGTCTTTTATTTATTGCTGAGAGAGGATAAAATTCATCGTGAAAGTCTGACCCCTGCATCAGCCCATTATGGCATTGCTTTGGATCTTGGCAAAGAGCACGGGAGCCTGTCTTCAGGACCAGAACATCTGCTCTGCCATTTCTCTTTTAAATGCCTTTGAAAAAATGCAAGGACATGACCTAGATGTCTCCTATTTCTCTCTAGGAAATAGTAGTCTTCTCTCTTTTCTGATTGATATCCATTTTGGATTGTATAATATTAATACCCAAGGGCAAACTTCAAATCAGGTACAGCAAAGAAGATCAGTAACAAATCACACTTGAATCCAAATTTTACAATTTTCTTCAGTAGTGACATATGATCTTAAACTTACAGAAATTACAAATAATTCCATTAAACAATATAAATTGTTCTGGGCTAGGATGAGTCATGCATCCTCACTGATTTTAGACTCCCTCTCTTAAAACCTACGCTGTGTCGTCTGCCTTCCAAACGCTTATGGAAAGGGGATGCTTTGTTGTGTTCCCCCTGTTGCTAGGTGCTACTCTGTCTTCCTTCCTGCAAGCTCTCTAAATTCTTTATAAATGGGTTAGGTTGCGATTTTTATTGAAATAGATTTGTCTTGCGTTGTTCTCAGTAAGAGCTGATCGATCTATTACATACCCTCGAAGAACTTTGATTTTTTTCTAACTGGTTTACTTTTTTGTTTACACTGAGTAAGATTACTTATAATTATAGTACATGCCATCACTTACATAAATGTATTTTTATTAGATCAGGTAAAGAAAGTAGACACTTGAGAAAACCCAAGCTAAAATATGAATTGGGCAAAATTTGGCCTCTGGATTCTTAGAAGTTCTCCTTATCTGTCCAGGGTCAAACAATCCTCTTTTCATTAGGCAAATCAACTCTTGGAGGGGTCCTTTATAATAGGCATGGTCACCCGGTGTAACCTTTTCCAGAAGGGCCACATTTATAATCTACTTACATCCTGTTCTGTTACTCTATTGTCTTTGTTTTTAAAGTTTGTTTTTGAAGCCAACATACAGTTAGAACTTGCTTTATTAATCCGAACTGACCTCTCTATGTTTTAATTCCAGTATTTAGACCATTTACATTTGATTTGTGACGTGTTTAGGTTTTAGTTATCTGACTATAGGTTGTAAAATCGTCCCATGTATTTTATCTTCCTTTTTACTTTTTTCTGCCTTCTTTTGAACTGAGTAAATATAATGATTTTCTTTTCTCTCCTTTGTTGTTCTATTGGCTAAACACTTTGTTTTACTATTTTAATGGTTGTTATAGGGAATCTAATATACTTCTTTAACTTATCACAGTTAACCTATAATTATCAATTGTTAACATACCATTTCATGTATGGAATAATACGTTTCACATTGATCTGTTATGTCTCCCCCCCTGAACTTTCTGCTGTCATTGTCAAACATTTTACATAAAAGTTTGTTACAAACCCCAAAAGCATAGCTATTGTTGTTGAAGCAGTCCTAATGCACATACATAATAAGAAATGTGCCTTATTTATCCTGTAGTTGAAAGTCCTGGTGTTCATCCTGCTTTGTAGAGACATATATTTCAATCTGGTATTACCTTCTTTTTTGCCCAATAATGGTTTTGAATGTGTCTTATGTGTGGGTGGGCCGCTGCTGAATTCTTTCAGCTTCCCATGCCCGATGTCTTTGTTTGACACTCTCTTTTTTAAAGGATATTTCACTGGGTATAAGATTTTATTTTGACAAGTCTAAAACATGGTTTTAGAAAATTAAAGATGTTGCTTCACTGTATTCTCACTTGAATGGTTTCCAATGAGAATTTTTCTGCCACCTTACTATTTATTTTTCTCTACAGAAGTAATGTCATTTCTGGATATTCTTGAAAGTTTCACTTTTCCCCCTGATTTTGAAAAATATGATTCTGAAAAGATTTGGATGTAGTTTTCTTCATGTTTCTCCTGCTTGAGGTTTGTTGAGAGATCTGTGGGTATAGAGTTTTCAGAAAATTTGAAAATTTTTCACTCATTATAGCTGTAAAAATCCCCTTCCCTCTTTTCAAAGACTTTAATTACCTTTGTCCAATAGGTCACCATCTCATTTCTATTTTTTAAGCATATGGTATATAGTTGTGACTGCTTTAATTTACTTTTCTGCCCATTTTAGCACCTATATCAGTTCTGTATTGGTCTTGATTGGTTTATTATTATTATTATTATTATTATTATTATTATTATTATTATTATTTTGGCTGTGTTTTCCTGGTTCTTTACATTCCTAATAATCTCTGACTGGATATTAGATGCCATTGATTTTTCCTTGTTTTGGCTGACTATTTTTGTATTCCTATGAATATTTTTGAATTTAATTCAGATACACAGCTAAACTACTTAGAATCAAATTCATCCTTGTTTTTATGACTCGTTAGGCAAATCCAAAGTAGTGCTCAATCTACGGTTAATTATCCTCTACTGAAGCAGGGCCTCCCTGAATTCTATACTCAATGTCCTGTGAGTTTTTCCAGTTCTATTGGTAAGAAATGGCACTGTTCCTGACCAAATGTAAATGCTAGGCCTTCTCGCTTTTAAATTTTTCAGCTGGTGCTTTTCCAGGCCTTGAGCAATTTACTCACACGCGTGCACTACTCATTAGTCTGCTGAAGTTAAGGGGGTCTGTCCTCTGTTTTTCCCCCTCTGCGCAGTCTTGCGCGCTCAGCATTCCCTTAGCCAAATCTATGGCTAGATGTCTTTAAACAAAACTTCTCCTTCCCAATTTCAGTGTAATTCTTGAAAGCATTTTAACTTTGCTCACTTTCTCAACGCAACAAATCTTCATGCTCACCCTGAAGCCTGCCTTTAACTTTTCCTGTATGCTTCAAAGTTTCTGACGTTCAACCCTAATCAGAAAGTCAACGCTATCTTACAGATATCTGTCCACCAGTCTGTCTCCCTGAAAGAAAATATAACTGATTTTTAAACTGTTACATCTTCATTACATAGTAGAAGTTAAGAATGTTTGTTGTGGGATGAATGAGACAGAATTCTCAATCATGTCTGTAACTCAGAGGGAGAGGTGCAGTCCCGACATCTGGGAGACTGATGAAAAGAACAGGTATACCTGGAAGTTTCAAATAAGATTCCAGTGAGTCAGGTATCACATGTTGTGAGTAAATTAATTAATTTCCTCTCATAGGCTATTCAGGTTTTATTTACTTATAATATCAAATAGTAAATTAATATAGTACAGTGTATTTTGTATTCAGTAGTAACTGGGAGTTTTAAAAAGACCCTCTTTTTGTTACCAAGTAGATATTTCTCTTTGACACGATTGAACTGCATTTTATGTGGGCTTTTAAATTGTGTGGGAAATTTTCCAAAAAGTCGTTGTTGTTGTTCAAAAAACAAGACTTTACCCCAAGAACTAGATACACTTGGAGTCTCAGGAAGTGTGAGTAGGAAGCCCGATAGTAGTGGGGATTTCACAAGCCCTTCTCTGTCTTCTGACCAAGGCTATCCTTTAGGCTTCGACTCTGTTTATCAACTCCAGAGAACTGTTGATCTTTCTTTTTCCTGATAGTCTAAGAGCCATAATTTTATTTCTTGAAATTTTCTGCTTCTTAGGATGTTCTGAAGTTTTTGCCAAAAATTGAATTCATATTGACTCCACTTTCTCCCTGTGGCTCTTTCTACTTGTGAAACTCTTGTTCTTTGTGCTCAGAATATTCTTTTTAAAAGGCTGTCCTGCCTCCTCCTTCAGATGCTTAGCCCAGAAGCAGTTCCTGGCCACCGACTCCCACCGGCACGTTCTCTTCAGTGAAGCTAATGATCGTTCAAGGTCTTGGCCCTTCCTCTGTGGGTGGGAAATACTCCACTGCAGCGTTAATACCTCACTTGATAGCTCTGTGGTGTTTGCCATTTCTGGGAAACGTCTTTCATACTTGACTTGGGACATAAATTAAATGGATACAGATTTCCGGCGGTTTAACATCACTTTGTGTGGACTAAGAGAGGCTAATTTTTACATACACTCCCAGTTCAGGAGTAAGCCCCAAACTTCATTCAAGATACCCACTGGTGGCTGTTTCTCAACTAGTCCAACACCATCCGATGTACACGTAATGGGTATAATCCAATTTGCATGTAAGCCAGTTTTTTTACAGAAAAGATTAGTTTAAAAAAAGGATAGGTTAATTTAAATCAAGGAAGGCCAACCCTTTATCCCGAGTTTAAATCCCTTACCCACTTTTTGTCCTCCTGGATACAATATAGGAATCTGCATTGAATAAATATTTCTGCCAGGTAAAAAAAAATGATTTGGGAGTCACCCTCAGAGCTTTGAACCAAATCTTTCACAGTAACAGATACTCTTTACTAAAACGAGCTCATTTCACCTGTGTACTTAACAGCATCAGTCTTCATGAATAATAGTATCTTTTACACGTGAGAGGGCTGGGGGTAGTGAGTGGAAGAAAATAGATTCCGTAATCTCCTCTCCCTTTATACCCATTCACATAGTGCTCATTTTTCCCATTTATATTTTCCACAAGCACACATATTATTGCAGTTATGTAGCCAGGGTGGGCCTAGCAAGGACTGGGGCACACAGCTTTGTAGCACATTTCTGTAGTGATCATGACAAGCTTTGATAAACAATCCAGCTGACAACGGAATTTATCTTGGAACTGAGAACAATATTGAGGGAGACGGTGCTTTTACTCCCCTTACCCAGAAAGTCACCTCTGCACACGGTACAAAACGTAGTACGGAGCCTGTGGAAGGAAAAGAATGCATTACTTATTTATGGCATTCTTTCTGCTTCTGTTCTTCATCCACAGAGACTGAAAGAATTAAAGCAAAGGGAATTTGCTCGAAATGTAGCTTCCAAGTCATGGAAAGATGAGAAGAAACAAGAAAAAGCACTGAAACGACTTCATCAGCTGGCTGAGTTAAGGCAACAGACTGAATGGTAAGAATCAGAGGTATCTCAGGTTGTTCGCAATTCTTTTCAACCTCCGAGGACATTTCAGTGATAAACTTACTTGGCTTGCTGTTACAGCATAAACAAATTATACTTAATCAACAGACGCGTCTGAGGGCAAATGTTCCTAACAGTTAAAAGTTCATAAATTAATTACTTTGGCATCTGATTTTTTTCTGTTCCTAATATCATTAATTTAATGTGCTCGTCAGTGAAATGATCCAAGAATGATTCTAATATACCAGCATGTATTATATTCGGTTGATTCAAATGGACCTATATAGCCTTTAAATAATTAAGTTTTATATAACAATTTTAAAAACCATAAATAATAATGTATCTTTTTTTGAAAGGAAATAAATCTTTTGTATATTCCCTGTTATAACTAAATCTAGAATAAATGACATTATCATTATCTGGACAAATAAGATATCATTAGACTTACCATTTAAATTGATAATTATAGCAAGGATACACTAACACATTCTCACAGTTGAAAAATAAGTTTTACATAGTTTGGAACTGCTGAATGTCTCAAAGCAATGAGCTTGTTACCTGAAATTCAATTAAATTTCCAAATTTTGACTTATGTTGTGAATCATAATGTAGAACGCCAATGTAGCTAATTAAAGTAGTTGGCAGCAACCTGGTGAATCGTGAAATTTATAGCTTTGTGCCAGAATTTAAGCCTCTGTTTTTAAGTGAAAATCAATGTACATATTAAGTGAAATAAGCCAAATAAAGAAAACCACTGTATGATTTCACTTATATGTGGAGTCTAACGGACAAAACAAACAAACAAAATAACCAAAATAGAGATAGATTCAAAGATACAGAAAAGAGAGAGACAGCAGAGGGAAGGAGGAC